>AWUE01019829.1:0-26299 GCA_001974825.2 Corchorus olitorius | reverse complement strand
GGGGGGTGGGGGTCAAGTTTTCCTGCAGTTCAGTGCTATTTACCTGTAAGATTAGAAAGATTGCTATTATAACAGTTACCAAAAATCTAGTACTGACGGAGTTTTTTGTCCTCCAAAACCTGCCTGCGATCTCAACTCATGCCAGTACTAAATGAAAATTTTGAATGAAAATAGTGGCATTATGAAAAGCCCATAAAAGGACTAAAACCTAAGCAATACTACTATCTAGCACTGGTGCCATATCAGTACCCTCCTCATGACCAGATCAAAGCTGGATCAGAGCTCAATAATGCTAGATTAAGGCTCTTCATTCTAGTCAAAACCTAAACGGCAAGGACCCCCAAAGAAGGCTCAAGGATAAAGAACTGAATGACCATATAGAAGAATTAAATTAATTTAAGATATTATTTACATATTTTATAACATTTTACGGGTTCAATATGTTAAGTATTATCCAAGTGCTACATCCCTAAGGCTATGTATGGTATTTTATAAATATGCAAGGTTAAGGGTTCAACCGCATATTTCGATTTCTAGTGTTTTTGAGATTTTGCACGTTTTACTTTGTGATAATGAAATCTTGATATGGTTGAGAAATTATGATTATGTATGAGGCCTGTTTGACATCATGTTAGGCTTACGTAATTGCAAAAGTTTAATTCCACAACAGAGTTCAACCTTGTCAAACAAATATAATAGTAGAAAGCTGCATAACATGGAAATGAATTGCTTGCAGTTACAATGCATAACTGCTCTGACTTATTGCCTACCTGGCCAATCCTATGAGCACGATCTTCAGCTTGAATCAGGTCACCTGGAGTCCATGCCAACTCTGCAAAGATGACAGTGCTTGCAGCAGTTAAAGTCAAGCCGACACCTCCAGCTTTGATAGATAGCTGCAACCAATAAAAGAGACTGACTAACATCAAAAAGTACACGAGGAAATATAAAAATGATGAGCAGAAGTAGCCATACCACTGCCGCCTTGATGGAATCCTTCTCCTGAAAATCATTGACCAAAGCTTGCCTTGAGGATGCAGCAGTAGTACCATCAATTCGAATGCACCCCACTTTCTTCTTCTGGAAATGTGGCATATTTCATAAGAATAGATCAATCTTGAGGCAATTTAAATAAAATTTGAGTGGTCTTACAAGGAGAAACTGATGTATTGCTTCAATCATTGGCTGGTGATGTGCAAATATTAGAAATTTGCAGCCTGCCTGAAAGAATTATTTATAACAAACAAATTATAAGGGCCAGTAAATATTAAATTCATGATATGAGAAGTAAACAAGGACTATAAAAATTGTAGAATGTCCATTTTAAATACGTGCCACTGCAGGACATTTCACATCTGGCAACTTAAAGAAGCAGATGGCATAGGCAGATTAGAGAAAGTAAAAGGATTAAGCTAATAAGTTATAAATATAATCTTCTTTTTTTTTTTTGGCTACTTAAGAACGCAAAATAAAAGTTACAAGTGAACCACCCCAGTCCCAGCTCGATCCTATGCAAGAAGCGGAAGGAGTTGGTCAGGGGGATCCACACAAAGGGTTACTCCATGTTGCGCCGAATGAGCCAAAGAAGCCAGCATGTCTGCACAAAGGAACATCAGCTGAAAATATGCTCTCATCATCTTGAAAATTATTTGGACAAAATAGTTCCTTTGTCTTTTCAAGAAGACGTGAATTTTTCAAGATTAGAGCATATCAACAGTAATAATTTCAGGACTAATCCCTACGACTAATTAATCTTGTTGGCTCCACCAAATTTTTGGATGGAACCCATACCAAATAGAGGTGGAACCATTAGTGGTAGAACCCCATATAATTCATTATGTGACTGGATAATTGTAGTAAGAATTCTAGTCAATATGCTCCCTGTTAAGATGAACATAAAACATACCTTAATGACCGTTTCCAGATAATCCAGAACTGCTGGGATCTTGGCTTCAGCAGAATCAGTATAAATCTGGAGGAAGAGGATGGAACCTTAAACAAATTAGTCTAGCTTCAATTGTCAAGGAAAAAGGTGCTAATATAAAAATGGGAATAGTTCATGCATATACACATCAACTTAAAGTAAATAAGAAATGCATTCATAAATACCTTATTTATGAGATTTTTCTCAATCAGTTTGAGCGAATGAACCTCTTCAGACTGGCAGGCTTTGATTTTGCTCTTAATCACCTTCAACTAAAAAAACAGTACAACAGAATTAAGTTGCAGTTTTAGATCCCTATCCCTCTTTAGAATACCATCGGAAAGAACCGACTAGATGCACATACATAACATGCACACTTCTACCTGAAAATACAGAAGAATAACATTAATGATCGAAACACATTAAGTAAAAATGGAGGAATCAGTGATATCGAATACATATACAAACTACTATAGGCACATCCTCATAAAAGCAGAACCTGAACAGGAACCTTGAAATAGCAAGAAACTAGGTGTCTATATCAGTGACAATGAACTACATGGTTTACCAATCTGTATACGATATATAATACACCATATACTTGATGAAGCAAAAACCAAATTTCATTTAACAGTTGGCTATAATTGCAATGCCATTACAGAGAAAATTTACCTCTCGAAACAAAGTATTGATCATCCCATGTCCTTTTCAGTCAAATCTAGCTAGGAAAACCTGAGAATTTGTTTCAAATTACTAAAAGGTTAAAATGGTAAAATAAAAAATCAACCCCATTCAAGAAGCTTAATTGTATAATGTACAGCATACATGTTTATCAACAAGTGCAGATGAGAAATAAGAACAAAATATTATCAAAAAGAATAACTAAGCACTCTTCTGAAGCCAAAAGAAAATAACTTCTCATCCTAAATGTCACTATATAACAAATTCCCTGAAGAACAGAAGAAGCAATGCTTAATTGACATACAAAGCTGCATGATTACAAATGTCTAGGATGTTCCCAAGTGTCAATTCTAGAGCACCAGACTGCTGCTGGATCATTAATAATTAATCAAAGATGATTCATAATCCAATAGAAATTGTTGATGATTTCAGCACCACTACCCACATTTGACTTCTTTAAACAAAATAAGAATAATATTATTAGTTATGCATACAAAAATCAACTTTTTCCACAATTCAAATATTTGATATGAAGCTCACTCAAGTAAAGCCAACAAGCTGGAAAAACAGATTAGACAACAGAACATTAGTAGATATCTCTACCTGTTGCCTACGTTTCATGGGTAGCTCAGAAAGAACATCCTTCTTAAGCCTGCGGATCATGACTGTAGCCTTCATCAAATTGTGCAATTCTTCATGGTTACTCGCACCTTGGTAAGTTCCAAATATACCCTGGTTGATTGGCACACAAGATAATAAATTGTTCAATGCCAAATGTAGTGGCAGTCCTGAATAAAATTAAAGATCTGTCAACCTCAGAAGAATGTAACTTACGCCTTTGCAATAATGTTCACCATATTCATAAACATTCCTATATACATCAGGATACAAGGCTTGCAGCTGCCAGTTGTAAGAACATTGCCACAGAATTACTACAATGCAACTTCAGAAAGCTCTAAATGTAGCAAACAGTTATTTTCCTAGATAACATTCACAGCACCTGCTTAAACAGCTCAATTGGTCGGGATAAAGCTGGAGTTCCACTAAGCAATATTGCATATCGAGCTTTCTGAAACTTTAACGAAAAGCAACTGAGGAAAACTATATAGAAAAAAATTGTACAATAAAGTCATAAATAGTACTTCTAGCAAATTATTTAATTACTGCATGCTTCATTTTCTATTATGGATATGCAATTCCATGTAAGATCACATACACATTTTTTCTGCTCTATTTTGCGAATATGTCGCTGCTTGCTTCATCCCAAACATGGTAAGACAGTGTTCATCTGACCCTTAATATGGTCAACTACTGAATTCTTATCCACTATATTGACCAAACCAACCAATTGGAGCATTTTGAAGACCTAAGCATCCATTGTGGCTTTAGGGATCAACTTCTTTCAGCAAATGAAAGAATTTCCAACATACTAAGTGCGAACATAGTTAATAAAGCCGATTTAAGCTCCTTTTAATCATCTATCGAGAGAGAAATACCTTTATTATGGGAACACAAGCAGTTGTCCGCTTTGCTTGAGCATTTTTCATAAAATGAGATTCATCTGCAATCACAACCTACAAAAATGGAGGAACAAATCATTGGCAGAAGCATACTAAAGCAGGAAAAATTACCGAGTAAACAGGACATCCCTAAGCTTCGTGGATAAGTCCTGTACTCTCAAACAGACAAACGTGTTTGCAAAACAAATACAAACAACTAAGGTTATTCCACAAACCCGGCATTTTAAACCAACTGTTATTACAAAAGATAATTTGTATTCTAGGACCATCTAGAGAACTAAGAATCTCTAATAGGTAAAACTGAAGACGTTTCTTTCAATCCTCCAAATTTGCCCTTATTTTAATCATAACATTCTTGAAAAATAAACCAGGTTTTTTAGTATAAAATTATATTCTTCTAACTACGGAAGGGACTGAGGGACAGGATATTATCAAAACCTTATGATCAAAGTTGGTAGCATATTTAAAACCTATAACATTATATACCGTCGAAGTAAATATTTACAAGCAAAGCACACTAACATCATCATAGATCAAATAATAGAATTCAATGTGGTAAATTGTATCTTTTTTTTTATTGATTTCAATTTCGATATTTACTTAACTATTTCCACCCATATTCTGAATTCTGCCATTAAGATGATTTCAACAACAACAATTAAAAAAAAAAAAAAAAAAAAAAAAAAAAAACAGCCCATAGAAAATTCAACCTTCGACCATCTAAATCTTCTATTCATCTGTCCATTTTAAACTAAATCTTCTATTCGACCAATTCCCCAACTAAAGGACAATGGATGCCAGTTGATGATAACTTAAACCTAAGGAAACTAAATCTTAAGAAGAGAAAAACCTATTGTACTAACCTTAAACTCTGATGCCATCAATGCATTTTCTATCTTTGCTACCAAATCATAGGAGATGATGTTGAACATGCCATCAAGACGAATACCACCCTTATTTTTTGAGGATAATATCGTGAATCCACCTCTGTTTGATCCACTGATTTGGGAAAAAATAATCTACAAAAACCCAAAATTTAGGATCTTTTCCAGGCATCTTTTTTTTTCCCTGCATAGTAAAAGTAACAAAGGAACTTGAGAATAGAATCCAGATAACATACAAGTACAACTATATCCGATGAAGGAATATTCAGCCACTGTTGAATCATCTGCATGACAGCGAAATTATATGCCCTTTAGCCCCCAAGAAAAAATCATTCTAAGACACTTAATCCTGAAGAGGATGAGCACTTACTGAAGCCCAATGCAAACGCAAGGAAGATGGTGTAAGTATAAGAACAGGCCAAGAGTCATGAAGGCACGAAGCAACAGCAATAGCCTGCCATACCATAAGGATTTAATATGCAGCCTAAAACCCGAGAGAGAGAGAGAATGAAAAGAAAATAACCAAATAAACAATGAAGCAATAAATTAATTTCTACTTGTTAAACATGCAAAGAAATATTGATGCAACATGATTTCGCAAAGTTGATTCTATTTATAATGATTAAAAAAATGTATAGCATTGAGCATCATCATAATCATAACAATTTAAGTTCAAGAAATCGCACGCCAAAATATCTTCTTGACAAGCCTCGCTATTATAGGTTATCTGGTTCACAGGAAAAGTATAAAGAGTGGAAGCATTATGATACAGTATTCGTTATGTGAAAGAAGACAATTATATCAAAAGCCACCAAATGATGATGAGTCATTGAACTAGAGATTCATGGCCGGTGCCATGAACCCAAAACAACCACTCCATTGAAACTTTCCAATGCCTTCCCGGAACAAATATGCTAGTTGTCAACATATAGACCGCCGAAAGATCATAGGAGTAATACATATAAAATTCATCACAGTTTCGACCTTGGGGGAGAAAAGGTATCTTGAAAAAAAAAAAAAAAAAATTCTTACACAGAGCAGGAATTAGAGTATAGGAGCCAATTTTACCTCGAAGATCTGGAAGCGAAGGGGCTGAAGCAATAGCACGCTGCACCAAGGGATGTAACATCCCAACAAACAGTAAGACATACTGAAGTAAACTTTGTAATTTAACAAAAAGGTAGTGTATCTTTAATGTGAGGAGAACAAAGTTGCACTAGTTATAACCTCCACTTAGGGACTAGATATTTCAGCAAGAACTTTTTCTGCTGATGACAAAGAAGACAAAGGGAAAATCCATAATCTGCAGTTTCAACAATATCTGATCAGGCCAAGGCTGAATTTACATGAATGGTACGGAATTTGCCAACCAAAATGTCATAATTTTGATTAGAAAATGAAAAATAAATCGAGAGTGAGGAAAGGAACCTTTCTTTTGCATTCGAAGTGGCATGAGGGATCCTACGAAAAGCATCAACTAACACCTAAATAAAAGATAAATGGCATAGCGTTGAACTGTATAAGTAAAAGTAATGTCCCAAGGCCAAGAAAGAAAGTTATGCAAGCAAGCATTTTACCTGATTATAGTAAAATTTGGCAGCAATGTTTCCAGTGGCATGGAGAATCAATTTGACAGATAGCTCTGGAAGTTCTTGTTCTTTGGAGCATTGATCTACTGCTGGGATAGAAATTGGTTCAAAGCAATGTAAACCTTATGAAGAAAGTAACCCAAAAACAAACATAAAGAAAGCTACGGTAAAAGTACCCCTCAGGTCCCTGTACAATTAGATATTGTGCAAACAAGTCCCTGTACCAAATTTCGAGTCATATAGGTCCTTGTACTATTAAATTTTGAGCAAACTAGTCTGAATCTCACTGTTAGATTTATTACTGTCTGGGTGCTGACATGTCATGTCCATGTCACCTAACACGTGACTTGCATGTGTTTACTTTATTATAAAAAATTCAAGATTTTCAAAAGATTAATTAATATTTATTTTAATTAAATTCTTTTATGAAAACAACTTTTCTCCACAAATCAAGCCTCAGACAAGATCAAAACAGTCCTTTTCTCAAGAACCAAGATGAACACCGATGAATAGTCTCCAAAACCCAGAAACACCACAAACAGACAACCACCATTAAAATTTAAAACCCAAAATCCGGTGCAACCCCACTACTGGCCGCCACAAACCACCCATAAAAATCACACCAAATCTATCATTTTGACCCAGTACTTTCACCCAATGTAAGCCTAATATCATTAGAACAAGAATCCTAATTCAGACTTTGAAAAAGTGAAAAAAAAAAAAAAAGATTAAAGAAAAAGTAAAGAAGACAAATACAATTTAAGAACAACCCTTTGAAAAGAAAATGTAAAAAAGTGAAGAAGAATGATTAAAACTTGTAAAAAAACAAAATGAAAGCAAAATGAAACAAGGACCAAAACTCCTTGAATAAAAGTGAAACTCTTTGACTACCAGAAGTAGAAATGGACTTTGAAGTCCAATCGGGGTGCTTTTTCTTCCCTATAAAAAAGCCCTGAGCTGGCGATAGAGGTGTTTATGGGCCGGGTCGGGATCAAGCTTTGATCTATACTTACATGGCTTGTCCAAGCCCGGCCCGGCCCGACTAAACGGGTCTTAACTTATGTCCAAGCTTGTCCAATTAAAAAAAATTTTATCTAAGAATCGTCCAAGCCCACCCGTTTAGTAATTAAATATATATTATTTATTTATTTTGAATTCATTATTTATTATTTAAAATATATTTATTATTTATTTAATAGTATATATTATATCTAAGATAGTAAAGCTTAATTAACACAAGGAGGGCGGCTTGCGCTTGCGCTGCAGTCATCTTCTTGTTAGGGCTAAAAGAGCATTACCTAAATTATACTTCATCTCTAGGTAATTCATCAAAATAAAGCTAATATTATACTCATGCATCTCTAGATAATTCATCAAAATAAAGCTAATATTAATTGTTGTTTGAAATGTATGTTGATTATCTAAAAAAACAAAGTACGATGCAGTCATTGTTTAATCTTAATTCCAGTTGTTAAATTAGTAGACTCGGGTAGGTGGAAGAATTTGGCTTCTGCATGAGGAAAGCCTAATTTTTTGTAGTCAATGAGCATGTATAGTTGTCGTAGGAAACTTGAATTAGTTGAGAGCATTTGCAGGAGTATATGTAATTTACACAATGCATCACAAAATGATTGTACTTTGCATTGGCTAACCGTGCTTTTGGAAATGTGAAAATATACTAAACATAAGCAACTAATAGAAACATCAATAAAAAGGAAGTCGAATGATAAATGAAAAAAACTTTTTGTAAAATAAAAGAGGAATAAGAAAATGTTAAATTTAAGTATCAAATAATATAATCAACACATAAATCCAGATTGACCTCAAAATGTTGCGGTGAGAAGTGAAAGCTCTCCAGTTTAGGTTATGCCATCCTAAGGCATTGCTAAATTAAATGGAAGGATCTTATCAACGTCCACCTAGAAATTTTAGGAAACAGAATGGAGTCCATGTGAAACCAATACAGAGAAACGTTAGGGAAGAAGAAACCCACCCAAATAGAAATGAAGACGAAAGGAAAACAGAACTGAAATGTCAATAATTTACCTATGAATCAACCATTATTCCACATACATTTATAGCACCAATCCTTTGGAATTCCAGTAGAGGAGTTGAACCGGTATATCCTAATATCTACACACAATTAATATGTAATTAAAACACATTTAATCATAAATATAAAAATTGTAAATTACAAAAAAGGGCAGCAGGAAAAGTAAGAGAGGAAATTCATCGAGGGTCTTTTTAGTCACCCGAAAAGTGCGAAAAGATCAAAAAAAGCCAAAAGGAGGCACCGCATTAATCCTCAATTTGGCCTTTAAGTAATTTCCATAGTCACTAAAAATAATATATTGTATATATATATATATTATCAAAATAATTAATTTACACATCTAATGAATATTTTAACTAGTCAATCTAATTAAAAACAAATAAAATAATCTAATTATTTAAGCATACGGGTCGGGTAGAGCTTTTATGGCTAAGACCAAGCCCGGCTCATTTTGTAAACGGATCTTAAAATTTTGTCCAAGTCCGTCCAACGGGCTTCAAATTTTTGTGCAAGCCCTCCCAAATATCGGGCGGGCTTACGGGCTTGGGCGGGTAGCCCAGCCCTTGAACAGGTCTAGCTGGTGATGGATGACGGAACCAGTGCAGTGGTGGACTGCCGTAGATTCGGGTTCGGACCAAATGAGGCATGTAATGAATTTAGGGTTTCGGGTTTGAATATTCTTAGTGTTCCTTGTCAGTTAAAGTTTTTTTTTTTTTTGAATAGAGAAAATTAGGAGGTAGTGTTTTCGGAGAGAGAAAGTAAAATGACAATACTTTTGAATGATACATTGTCAGCCGAAGAGAGTGACACCTCGTTAATAATAATAAGGAAAATTGAAAACTTAGAACTCCTTGAAAGTAAATACATCTAAGTTTCTCTGGCAGAAAAAATACATCTAAGTTTAACCCTAACCAATTCATTAAGTAATTAATTTTTTTTTTCCAATCACTTACAAATTCCTTACTGATTCTAACAAAAAAATTTCATCGGTGGTTATCTTCTTGGATTGGCCATAACTATTTCACATACTCTCTATCTTCTCTTTCTTGTCAATGGCTGAAAGCATCCTCTTTCTTCTCTCCTCCATGCCTTATATATGTTCTTCCATAAAAGAATTTCCTCCTCTTTAAACTCAAATTCGCCTCTTATCAAACATACCAGTGTTCAGTTCTTGGAAAATTCCATTTGTTTCCCCAATAGCAGCAGCCATCTATCATATTTCATAGATGGTTTTTATTGTTTAATGCCTTCTCTATACCCTTCATTGAGATTTGCTTTAGTTTTTAATTTATAAGAGATTTTCCAGATTGTTTAAAGGGAAGAGAAAAGATTTTAATTTTGAGAAGTATATCAAAGTTGAATCTGAACTAATGGAAGCAGTAAAATAATGGAATGGTTGTTTGGCTTAGTAAAGGGCAGCCATATTCAAATGAAACTTATACTTGTATTTATTTACTTATTTGAAATTATTTTTTGGGAAAATTTCAAATAAGGGTGGTCTATCAAGAATTATTATTACTTGGTACCATGTTGACTTATAATTACTAAAAAGGAAATAGAACTTTTAATAATTATTAATTGGGAAGTGAAAAATACTATCCTACCCTTCTATTCTTTTTCCTTTCTCTGTCTTCTTCATCTCTCTCCATCTTTAGGCTACCGTCAATTCCAAATCTGGGTTCCCCGTGTACCTGGGTTCTTCCTTTATTGCAGAAACAAATATAAAATATGGAAAAAGAAAATGAAAGATACATACCCAACCAAGAGTGAGTTTGATGGTAGTGGTGGAGAAGGTCGGAAATCAAAATCAAGGAGAAATGGGAAGTGAAGAAGAAGAGAGAAGTAGATGGGGAAATGGTCTTATTTAGATGTAGAACAGGCGGTTTGAAATCGGAATATGACAGCCAAAGAAGACTCAAAGCTTTCTTCTTTTTTTTGGTAGAAAAGAAGACTCAAAGCTTAATTAAACAAATAAACATTTCCTACATACTAAAGCAAATACTGCTGCTTCTAAGATTTTTGAAGCCTTGAGTCAGAGTAAATTAAGGAATTTTTCTTCTTTTGCGTAAAAACCGATGCTTGATAATCATCATGATTTTGGAGGGCTAAAACAGTCATTACAAGTTCCTAATTAATAATTATTAAAGGTTCTATTTCCTTTTAGGTAATTATAAGTCAGTATGGTACCAAGTAATAATAATTCTTGGTAGACCACCCTTATTTGAAAATTTCCCTTTTTTTTTCATGGAATATGATTTTGAGTCTTTGAATGGTTGAACGACAATACAAATCTAAGACTGATCAGAGAGTGAAAGTTGAAAAAGGAGAAACCATAATTTATCTTTTTTTTTAAATCTCAAATGGCATAATTTCATTTATGAAGGTGAAGGATTACAAATGTGGGATGGTAAATAACCCTCCCAAATTCTTTGAGCACCCAACTTACACTCATTTGGCTAAATTATGCGCTAAAACATTTGTCTCACGTTTAACAAAAGAAAAAAGAAACATAATCAAATTGTGAGGCCATGGCTAACACATCATACACCAATGCAGCACCATCCCAAAAACTTTCATCTCCCTTGTTAATTTCTTCCACTGCTAGCTTGCTATTTGACTCCACAACCAAACTGTTATAACCTTTCTCCCAAGCTGTCTCTAGACCGAAAATGATGGCCATTACCTCTACATGAAGAGCACTTTCAACTCCACCGAAATTGCTAACTCCACCCAACAAAATCTCATTATTGGGATTTCGAATAACAATACCAAGTTGGACACAATTGGAGGAGGAATCGAAAGCTGCATCACAATTTAATTTCAAAAAACCAGGAGGGGGAGGAGACCAAGAAGATTGAAACCGCTGCCTTACAATACATCGCTCACCATTGATACTATTCAGCTTCATATTCTTTTAGGCAAGCAGTAATCTTCCTTACCAACAAGCCACTAGTCAAGCACTTGCCTTCATGAAGGCATGAATTTCGGTTGAACCATATTAGCCATAAGCACACAAGCACACTCTCCAGAGCACCTTTCTGATTTGCCAAAATACATAGATTTAGACAAAAATCTTCTTCTCCCCTATTAGATTCCACAAAAGCCTCCATCCAATCGGCAATAGCACTTCATATCATCTTAGCCAAAGGGCAATCAAAGAACACATGAATCAATTTCTCTTCCTGAGCTCCACAAACGCAACACTCATTGACAACTTCCATACGTTGAGCTCGCAAAATATGCCGAATTGGAATGAAACCATGAAACAAACGCCAAATAAAAAATTTCACCTTTGGGACAACTTTTGCTGACCAAATGAGTCTCCAAACAGGATTCCTTAAGTCGACATCAGCCACATCCCGATCTAAATGTTTCCTCGCAACATGATATGCAGATTTAACTATAAAGACTCCCAAAGATGACTCCACCCAAATAAGCTTATCTTCATGGCGTTGAATGCTCAATGGAATTTCCATAATGGCATCCACTTCATTGGGAAGAAAAAGAGATCGTAGTTTTTTTTATTTTTATTCATTAATGAGGTGTCACAATTTCATTCACTGACAGTGTATAGAATCCATACATTGTCAGTGTATCAAATATTAACCCATACTTTTTTAGCAAGAATACTAATAAAAGTTTTCTGATTTATTAATTTAAAAAATTTAAGTAGTTAAAAATTTTAATTTTATTTTCCAAAAACAATTAAAAAGTTATTTTTTATTATTAAAAAGTCATGTGATAGTCATGTGAGGGGTGACATGGACGGAAAATCTAACAGAGATTAAAACTTTGACTAGTTTGTACAAAATCTAATAGTACATGGGCTTGTATGACCCGAAATTTAGTACAGGGACTTATTTGCACAATATCTAAAAGTACAGGGACCTGGGAGGTACTTTTACCGCTACGGTAAAAATTTTTACCTTAATAGGGGTAAATATATATAAGTACAGGAAAATATTAAACGACAGAAAAATACATACAGATTGTTGGCTGCTTCTTTTTATTCTTTTCGGTACAAGGAGCTTCTTTCATAATAATTGAAGGGTGTTTGAAAATGAATGAAGGCAGAATAAAAATGGAATAAAGCTTGGTAAGATTGGAACATGATTAAAATTCAAGACTTAACATTTAAAAAAAAATGTGAAGGATCCATGGGAAAGTGCTCTGAGCTCGTAACGTCTCCGCCGCCACTCTAGTTTGTTCACTGATGGATGATCCTTCAATTTAGTTGATTGGAGACAAAATCTCCCTTGCGGTTGAAAAATCCCCAAATGCTATTTCTTCTCCAACGCTATTCACTACCATTAAATCCTATAAGGACTCTCTGGTAAGTGACATTTCTCCACCCATTAACTCCATACCTGCTGCAACCTCCCCTTCTCTCCTTGTTGCAGGTCCTCTTAATGAGCATCACAACTCATTTAATACGCCTTGTCAGGCATCTGATTCTGGTTTGAATATAAGTCTTAGCCCCGCTGAGAAACTCCGATTGCAGAGTAGATGGAACCTATCTCTTATAGTCAAAGTTTATGGTAAGAGAGTGGGCTTTAAATTCTTGGCTTTTAAAACTAGCCAGATTTGGAAACTCCAGAAAGCTCCGGCATTTATTGATCTGGGTGAAGACTTCTTCCTGCTAAAATTTCATTCTGAAGAAGACTTCAACTATGTTCTTAAAGAGGGACCCTGGTTTATTGTTGATCACTTCCTCACCATTAGAAAGTGGGAACCAAACTTTAGAGCATCTGAAGCCACTTTCTCTTCAGTAGCAGTCTGGGTAAGATTAAATGGGCTGCCGGTAGAATATTTTGACTATGAATTCCTTCAAAGGATTGGTCAATCACTCGGCACACTCATTAAGGTTGACAACAGAACTCTCTTAGGTGAAAGGGGGCATTATGCTAGGCTCTGTATCCAAATCAACATGGATAAACCTCTGCGAAGATCCATTACCATTGAAGGGAGCAAGCAGTTTTTATCTTATGTAGGTATTGGGGAACTTTGCTTCAATTGTGGGCGCCTTGGTCACTCATAGCAACACTATCCTGACCTAGTGGGAGCTACCCAGCCGGAAACTATCCAACCGCCGGAGGAAAATAGTGAGTTCGGCCCTTTGATGGTTGTTCCCAAAAGGAAAACTAAACAGAGAACTTACTCTGAAAAGATGGGCGGGAAACCAGTTCTTCAAAATGGACCAAGTCAACCAATAAAGACTGGGACCCACGAGAAAAGACATGTCAACAACACTACGAAAGCCAAAAATACTCAAACAAAGGGAAAGCAGAAGCAAGTTGACATGGTAGAAAGCCTAAGCAAGCCATTTTCAGCTAATCGTACTACCCAAAGCACTGGGATCCTTTCTGCCAAGCCTCATATAGACGCTTGGGTCCCCAAAGTTTTTGAAACAGGTCAATCCTCTATGACCAATCTGAATTTCTCGACCGAAGCAAGAAAAGAAATTACCTCATTTTGCTTAAACTCTCTCCAAAAAACAGGTTGTCCTAACCAAGAAATCACCGGTATGGAAAACCATTACTGGAATTCTTTTGTTAAAGACCCTCAAATTGAGTCGATGGGCTTCACAAAATCATTCTCTCTTATTAGATTTTCGCATGTTGAACAAGATTTTTGTTTGCCCAATGTTGAGAAGAAGGAACCACCCTCAACAGTGACAAACAACAATGCCAAGGCGGTTTGTTCACCATCGATCGAGGAATCACCGGAGAGAGACCGAGGCAGATCTAGGCCTGGCGGCTCGAATGAGAGACCTCTCTGTCTCGATGGAGTCCCCACCGCCACGGCGACCAAGAATTGCCTCCCCGAGGAACTCATCGTACAACCCCTTTGTTTTCCAGACGAGGAGGAACACAAGTCCCCAAAGGGAAGCCCCATCAAGTCAAGACCAGGAAATGGAAATCCCAACTGCGATTTTCCCAAGACAATTTCCGATGGATCTGGAGCTGAACACGACGAAAATTTTGGGGCAATTTTGGAGAGAGAAGGGATGGTACCCACCGATGTGGATGTTATTTCTGGAGAGAGCTTTTCTCCATGTGGGAGCAATAGAATACATGATAGACAACACTCACATGACAGCAGTGAGCCTCTCAATAAGCCAATTTGTGTGTCGACTCCACGTTTACGCAAGGTCCTCAAGTCTGCCAGACGATTACTTGACTCAAATGGAGCCGAAACTACTACACAAGATAGACATTTACTCGACTCTATCAGCAGCTCAGGCAAGGGAGGAGTGGAATCCCAGATTCCCGAACGGAAGAAGGCCGGAAAGGGTCGAACCACCTCCAATAAGAAATAAGATGATAGTCTGGAACTGTAGAGGTGCGAGGCACCCAGGTTTTTTGCGCACTGTACTTGATTTAGTGCGTCTTCACAAGTCAGATATCATGGTTATTACTGAGACCAAAGCTACTGCAGCTGATGCTAGTCATGTCATCAATAGGATCCCCTTCGATGGCTGTTTAGACACTGAAGTCGTTGGGTACAGGGGTGGAATTTGGATGCTCTGGAAGAAGGATATGGTTGAAGTGAACTTGGTGGAATCTACTGAGCAAGAGATTCACGCTACCATTAAGGTAACCAACTGCACTTCCTCCTATTTATGGCTTTTATCTGCCGTTTATGCTAGTCCTCGTTTAGCTGAAAGAAAAATTTTGTGGAATAACTTGAGAACTGTTGCTTCTAATAATTCACTGCCTTGGTTGATTACTGGTGATTTTAATGATGTTATTAGTTCTCTTGATAAAATAGGGGGAAACGCTTTGTCTATTAGTCGTTCTAGAGCTTTCATTAGCTACTTAAATGACTGCCATGTTTCTGATTTAGGCTTTAGAGGACCTAGATTCACTTGGTCCAATAAGAGATGTATTTCTAAATTAATCCAAAAAAGAATTGATCTTGTTTTTGCTAATAATGATTGGAGAATCCTTTTCCCTGATGCTTCTGTTAAACATCTCCCAAGAATTCATTCGGATCATTGTCCAATTCTCATACTCTTTGCTAGATAGGACCCTTTTGTTGGTACTAAACCTTTTAGATTCCAAAAAATGTGGATGAATCATCATGACTTCTTCCCATTAGTTATCGCAAGTTGGAATTCTCCTAGTAGCGACCTTGATGAATCTATCTCCAATCTTAAATCTGATCTGAACCACTGGAATAAACATGTTTTTGGCAATGTGCTCAAGAAGAAGAAGGAAATCCTTGCAAAAATTTCTGGTGTTGAAAGGGAATTGGCTTCAACACCATCTCAATTTCTCTTGAACCTCCATGCCACTCTCTCTAATGATTACAAATCCATCCTTAAGAACGAAGAAGACCTATGGGAAATGAAATCTAGGGTGGATTGGATTCTGGATGGTGACAAGAATACTAGATTCTTTCACACATCAACTTTAGTTAGAAGAAGTTTTAACAAAATCTCTTCTCTGCAAGATGAGAATGGTTTCTGGATTGACAATATGGAGACCATCAAGACCACCATTCTTAACCACTTCAACAATCTTTTTACCACTTCTCATCACTCAAGCAGCATCCTCCCTTCTAATCCCCCTAATTTCACTTCACATCTCTCTGATTCTGCCAAAAGCTCGATCCCAGCTCCCATTTCTGTCCTTGAAATACAAAAAGTGGTGTGGTCATTCAAACCTCTCAAATCACCTGGACCGGATGGTTTCCATCCTTGTTTCTTCCATTGTTGCTGGGAAATTATTAAGGAAAAATTTTGTGATGCCATTCAAAGCTGCTTCTTGAATTCCAAAATTCCTCAAAGTTTTAATGGTACTTTGATTTCTCTTATCCCTAAGGTTGCTAACCCTGGTAAAGTCTCCCAATTTAGACCAATCAGCCTATGTAATTTCTCTTACAAGGTTATTACTAAGCTTATTGTCAGCAGAATTAGGCCTTTCTTATGTGAGCTTATCTCACCTTATCAAGCAAGTTTTATACCAGGAAGGAAAAGTGTGGATAATGTTATCATTGCCCAAGAGGTTATACACTCCTTTAGTAAGAAAAAAGGAAATTCAGGTTCTATGGCTATTAAGTTGGATATAGAGAAAGCTTTCGACAGGTTAGAATGGGGGTTCATCTATAAGGTTTTAAATTTCTTCAATTTCCCTTCTAACCTTATCAAACTCATAATGTCTTGCATTACTACTTCACATATCTCTGTGCTTGTTAATGGCTGCATGACTGATTCTTTTTGCCCTACTAGAGGAATTAGGCAGGGAGACCCTCTCTCCCCTTATATCTTCATACTTTGTATGGAATTCCTTAGCCTGAAAATTATTGGTGCTTGTGATGGTAAACTTTGGAAACCTATAAAAGTTGCTAGGAAAAGACCAAAGATCTCTCACTTAATTTTTGCAGACGACATTATACTCTTTGGTAGAGCTGATGTCAAGACTGCCAACAACATGAGAGCAGTTCTTAGTGATTTTTGTGTTGAATCAGGTCATAAAATCAATCTTGACAAATCTAAAGTGTTTTTCTCTAGAAATACTGGACAGGAACATAGAGATAGACTCACTAATATTCTTGGAGTTGATGAGACCACAAACCTTGGGAAATATTTGGGTTTTCCACTCCACTCTGGGAGAGTAAAAAAGGACGATTATATTCATATAATTGACAAACTCAGAAGCAAACTCTTTGGTTGGAAAGCCAACCTCCTCTCCATAGCAGGCAGAACTGTTCTGACCAAATCTGTTCTCCACTCAATCCCCGCATACTCTATGCAATGTAAAGCCTTACCTGTGTCTATTTGCAATAAAATTGATAGAATAGCTAGAGACTTTATTTGGGGACATCATGATGGCCATAAAAACATACACCTCCTCAATTGGAGAGAAATCACCAAACCCAAAGAAGTAGGTGGACTTGGTTTAATGGAAGCTAGACCTCTCAACAAAGCTTATCTTGCTAAACTGGTATGGTCCTTTATAAATGGAAAAGATGAGCTTTGGGTTACTGTTCTTTCTTCTAAGTATGTCAACAACTTTGCAGCTAAGAAACCACAAGCGTCTCCCACATGGAGGGCTATGAAATGGGTAAATGAGGTCGTTAATTTGGGTATCATGAAAACTATCTATAGTGGTAGGGAAACATCTTTTTGGTTTGAGGACTGGACTGACATAGGCTCGGTTAGATCACTCATCTCTGGCCCTTTAAACTTTGGTGAAGAATACATCACTGTTAAGCAATTTTTTGAGGACATACCTTTATCTTTCTGCTTTCCTGATTCTATTTTTAGATCGTTCCTCTCCATCTCTATTTCCCCTATTGATAGGGTCTGTGATTCCATCCACTGGAAGTTCTCTAATGATGGACTCTTCTCCATTAATTCTGTTTATCTTGTTGCCAAAGGGGTCCCCTGTTCAAACCTTAACTGGTCTTGGATTTGGAAATTAAATCTGTTGCCTAAGCTTAAATTTTTTCTTTGGAAATGCTGCAGAAACATTCTCCCCACACGAGAATTGCTTGCGGGCAGAAAGATACCTCTTGACCCAATCTGTCCCCTTTGTCTTTCTGATCTTGAGTCTCTCAACCATCTTTTTAGATCTTGCCCTTTCGGCAAAGAAGTCTGGAAAAAGACCAACATTCCAACCTTAGATCATAAACCTCTTTTTGATTGGCTTCATAGCCTTTGTACTGAGAAAATACCTTTTTCAGCCCCAAAAATCCCAACTGGTATTATTTTTTCACATTTGCTTCGGGAACTCTAGATTTGGAGAAACAATTCTGTTTTTGGCACTCCTAAAGATGCCAATAATCTCATCCCCATAGCTGTTAGTAAGGCTGTTGAATTCTTTGCCTTGCATGGAAATGTTGTTAAAATTGGCATCCCTTCATGTATTGCAGTCAAATGGAAACCACCTAATCAGAATTGGTATAAACTCAACACTGAATGGCTCCTCGAGAGGTAATACTGGGCTGGCTGGTGCTGGCTCAATTGTTAGGGATAGCCATGGGAATTTTATCGGTGGTACAATTAGGCACATTGGTTTAGCCTCCAATTTTGCTACTGAGTGTTGGGGACTTAAAGATGGACTTAATTTAGCTCTGGAACTCAACATCAAAAAATTGATTGTTGAAATTGATGCAACCGCAGTTATATCTGCCATTACTTCTAAAAAGACCATTGATGCTAACCTGAAATTTCTACCTATGGTAAATGATTGCAGGTGGCTCTTGAGTAGATTTGAAGAGGTCAAGTTGCAACATGTCTTCAGGGAAGGCAATACTTGTGCTGATGCATTGGCACGTTTGGGAAGTGAACCCCGCTTTTGTAATGATTTAAAGGGTGTGTTCATTAAGTTGTTAGAACCACCTAATACTATCAAAAACTTATTGCTGCATGACGTGGCTGGTAATATTTTGTACCGCACTTTTATTTAATTAATGCATTTGTTCTGTTTCCTACCAAAAAAAAAACATTTAAAAAAAAACGGGGGGGGGGGGGGTAAAAATTGCAGTGATTCCGATTTAGAATATTGGTTCAAATAATGTCATCACTAATTACATGACCAAGTAACAAGAAATGTTTGCTACCACAAGCCTGCAACGTTTTCCCTAGAGATTTCCTCACGTCAAAGTTACCTTCTCGTCTCCCCTCTTTCCCACTTCCACTTGAATGAAATTACAACAAACTATACATAATTAGTTACACTTGATCAATTTTGGTTTTTCCAGGTTTCTATCTTTACTACTATAATATATACATATCTAACAAATAAGATAAGAGATACTACTTCGAAACAAAAAAGATCCCAGCAGCCACTTCTGAATAATATCTTTCACCACCTCTGATCTAGCAATCAATCGAGAGAAGATGCAACCGTACCGCTTGAATTTTGATCCACATATCTCTTCATGGATTCTGTTTCCATCATCAAAACATCATACAAACTTCTTCATTAGATGCTGTCATTCATTAAATTACAAAGCTACAATAATTGCATGCTACTACAACTATTATTCACGATATTTATTCCAAAAGCTTTTATATGCTAGTTTTCAAATTCAGAACCATTATAAACACATTCCTAAAGTTAACTTGCAAGAAAAAGATTCAGCTTACCCAGTCTTTCTCGTATTTTTTCTGCATATTCGGCCCCACAACCTTTCTGTGAAAAGGAGACTATATCAACAATCATCCCATTGGAAGGTTGGATTCCGGCATCCTCCATCCACTGAAGAACCTGCACAGAGAGTTACAAAGGCGATTGAATATTTTACTGGTCAATACTTTTTACTAAATATCTGCTAAAGAGAGTACTATCCCTTAGTCCATAACATTTTCTGACAATATTGCTTCATAATTGAGTTCATCTTTTATGTTTAATCTTGGGTTCTTGCCCACAATTCTAAATTGGATATAATAGCCACAATAAGCAGAAGTATAATCATCGTCTGACCATTAGGATATCTATATTCCATGGGAATGAATTGTAAAACTGAGGACCATTGATTAGGAAATTTGGGAAAAATCATTCATATGTATATATGAAGTTTGAGGATGGTGATGGTGATGACTGCAGCTAAAGTAAGAAGTTTGAGGACCTGGGTCAGCTAAATAAAGTGATTTCAGACATTTAACCATCATACTAGATACTGAACTGAAGAATAGATAGAATCATACCATTTACACCACTTATATGAAAAAAATCTTCAGTGTAAATTTTCATGCATTAAAATCAACAGAAAATATAGAGATATAACCTCGATATACTTTCGCCAATTTCCAGCAGCCAAAAGATTTTTCAACAAGATTGAATAGGTATTGATGTTGACTGAGGCACCTGATGCTATTATCTTGTAAAACAGCTGCATATGTGAAAATGAAAATGAAAGGCAATAAGAAATTAGAAGAATATATAGAAAATAAAAACAATCAAACACAGTTGCACTGCACTGATCTTTAACTTTAGCAACAGAACTCAAACTCAAACTTTAACTTTCAAATTTTTCTAAGAAACAAAAAAAGAAAAACTGATATATACTTAAAAAAGTAGATCAAGTACCTTCATCATAGACTCAATTTTTCCACTTTTTCCAACCAGCTTAAGAAGCTGGTTCACAAGTCCAATTGAAACTAAAGGGAATGAAGGCTCCATTAGTTTGATCAGGTCCATTGTGGTTTTCCAATCTCGTAACCTTTATGCAAATCCCGAATGTCAGTTTCGAGGAAATCAAATAAAGCCACACTGGCTCCTCATTTAGAAGAAGAATAAACACTCATCTAGAAGAAGAGGCCAAAACTTGTCAGAGATTTTCCATCAAATATAGACATGAAACTTACAAGCTACAAGCCGATACCATTTCAAAGAAGATAGCATCATTTAGAGGGATCGCTTTCTCTTTCATATACTCTGCCAAAACAAGAACCTTTGACAGTTGTCCTCCCTTATTAAAGGCTCTCATTAGAGCAGAACATGCAACAGAGTTAGGTTGGATATCATTTGTTTCCATATCTTGAAATAGTGCTAAAGCTTTTTCCCAATTTTCTGAAAGCATAAGAAGATATTGCATCATTAGTAGAAATTATTTGATAATAAAGTTGAAGGTATAAAATTGTCAACCATTTAAAAAACAATCAGCATTGATAATAGTAATACTTAGATTAAAAAAATCAATCACTTTTTATTAGCGTATTCAGTTCTTCTATATTGTATGAGAGATTTTGTATCCACATTTGCTGTTTCCAGGTAATTACTTAAGCAGCTTAACGCGTGTTACCTGCAGCATTGTAAGCATGCAGCATGGAAGTATATGCAACAAGATCAGGATGACAACCGGCAGCCTTCATCATATTGAACATTGATTCTGCTTCAGCAACTTGGCCCTGAGATATGACCTCCAAAGAATAAGAAAATAAATGTAGAAACATTTCCCCAAAGTCGTGAATTAACAATTAAGAAGCATCTCATGCCAAAGCACTTGCCTGTTTACTGTAGACACAAATAAGGGATGAGTATACCTCCTTGGTAAAAGGAAGATCTAAACCCACCATGTCATCAAGAAACCCAAGAGCCTCGGCATATTTTGAAATTTCATAGCAACCACTTATCAATACTGTATAAGTGACAGAATCTGGTATGACTTTCTTTTCCCTCATGGATTTGTACAGAGCTACAGCCTTCTCAAACTCTCCAACATTCATATAGCTTCCAATTGCTGAATTGTAGGCAACTGTATTCAGTTCGATACCTCGTAACTCAGCTGCTGAAAGTACAGCATCAATCTTCACCTTTTGCCCAGAGCGTCCGCAGGCAGCTAAGAGGGTGCAAATTGAGACAATGTTTGGGTGAATCCCATCTTGCTCCATTTGACGCAAGACTTCCACAGCCTCAGCCAATAAACCATTAGATCCATAGGCATCAATTAATGCATTATAAGTGACAAGATTAGGTTTGCAATTATTTTTCTTCATCATGTCAAAAACTAACCCAGCTTTTTCAGGTAACCGTGATCTTCCATAAGCATTCAGCAAAGTAGTATAAGAAACAACATCTGGACGAAAACCACTTTGTTTTATCTGCTCAAAAACTTCAAATGCCTCGTTACTCATTCCGTGCGAAGCATATGCAGCCATTAGTGTGTTATATGAAACAATATTGGGCCTTATACCTTCTGCAAGCATTGTGTTAAAAAGAGCCTTACAATTTTCTATCTGTCCACTAACAGAATACAAATGAATGATGCTGGTGAATGTAACAATGTCAGGGCAGCAATCTGCTCTTTTCTCTCTCATGGAATTAAATATATCAATAGCTTTTCCATATTGTCCAAGCTTCACCAGGCAATTTATCACAATATTGAGGGTAGTTGTGTCAGGGCGAATGTTTGTTCCTTTCATCAGTTCAAAATAACTCAAAGCTTTTGAATATTGAGCCCCACTCTTATATGCAGACAACACAATGTTGTGTGTTACCAGATCTGGCCCAACCCCGTTATCTGTCATTTTCTTGCAAACCTTCAGAGCTTCTCTCCAATTTCCACTAGATCCACAAGCATTGATCAAGTTGTTATACGTTGTCCGACTTGGAGGGATCTGCACATAGAAACTAACGTTACATGAACCTATTGATGGAAAAGGATAGAACAGAAAAATAAAGATTTACTAATTAAAAAAAAATCCAGGTTGCCTAAGTCTTTTCTAAAAGCAGAAAAAACACTGTAAAAGTTATATTAGCTTTGCTAATTTCCATCTGATTTACTTAAGTAACCATTTTGTTATCTTTGTTTAACATACAAAAGAGAATTTGATCTTATGTCTCTATCTATTCTCCCCTATTTTCAACTTAAAACGGGAAAAAGCACCAATTATGGCACATCAACCAGAATTGCTTAGTCTTACTTGATTATTTTACTGTCAGACAATTATACTGCGGTAAGCTAATCAAGAAAGGGGCACATTCAGTTTGGTTGGGCAAGTGCCTTTCGAGGAGCATTTATTGTTTGCTCTAAGGGCAAATACAAATATGGGGCAAACATTCCGGATAATACTCTTAAAAAACCCTTCTAAACTTCAGAATGCTAAACCATATGCCTTTGAAACAAATTTACTAAATTACAAGAAGAATTCAAATTAGAAGCATGTGATCAATAAAAAATAATACAAAACATTCTGCCAATCACCCAGGGAAAGGATTCAATGAATAACCTGCAGAAATCAAAACTGTATCAACCATAACAATAGTTATAGTGACAATCAGATAATAATTAATAATTGAAAATGAGGCACTAATCATAGAGGCAATTGCATGAACAATTTAAGGCACTAATGCAGTACTGCAAACATTTTATACTCCACTCCATTTCAATGTTAAAAGATAAAGAAAGAAGCTCACATCCAATTAGACCCACTAAGATTGATTAGGGAAGAAAAAAAAAAACAAATACACACAGCTGCTCTGAGCATATCTTCCATGATATTTAGAGCCCAGCGCCATTGACCTGCTCGACCATGTGCACTGATAAGAGCATTGTATGTCTCAGCATCAGGTTTGCACCTAAATGAAAAAAAAAATATATATATATATATATGGAATTAATGTATCACCAGAAAGCTATATGAGATTATTAGGCGGGAAACATTCAAAATCACAACAACATGCTATGGAAACACTTTGCTCTCTTCGACAACATGTTAACATTGCATCATATCTTAAATTTAAGACTCTATTTCATTTTTATGAAAAGTAAGAGTCTATCGTGCTATCAAAGTTCATTCTCCTCCCAATTCTTCTAACAATTGTATGAATGATGTTTTAGTAAAAACTACAACAATGTTTGTACATACTAGAAAATCATTAATATATACTACATCAAAACAAACAGAAAGCATTACCTCCACTTTTGCATTTCAAAAAACAAACCACGCGCTTGATCCACCCGTTTATGCCTAGCATGCAACCTTATCATCATATTGTAGATATCGTTCCGAGCACAGTAGTTCTTTTGATTTTTCATCCACTCAAATACTTTTACACAATGTTCAATTGCACCCCTTTGTGTCAGTTCCTGCCAAACCACCACCAAAAGCACTCAACCAACATGACGTAGACAGCTCATTTCTAATTTTCCAGAGGCTCCATTAGGGTATTACTTACTTTACTGCAAATTTTCTATTTTGCTTCCTCATATCTTTTTTATTTTTTTAATGAAAATACTCAAAAGCTACTAAAAAGAGGGCAATAAATAGTACTGAAATTAAAAGGCAAAATCATACTCCATTTGAAAACAAGTAACTAATAAAAATATTAACATATTCAAAGATAATTTTTCATATCATACAAAACTAAAATATAGCATATTTTGTAATTCAAAAAAACAAGAAAGTAATTTTTCGATTACTCAGAACTAATCATTTGATCTTTCTTTTGTTTTTCCAATTTGCAGCAGTTTTGTTGGCAAAGTTTAAAAAAAGTTAAAAAGAGTAACAAAAAAAAAGTAAAAAACTGAGCCTTAATTCTTAATTGTATCCTAAACTCAAAGTAATTTATAATTATAGCAAGTGGGCGTACTTTGATGAGAACCGGGAAATTTTTCCTAGCAAAGCGGCCAACCCACCGGTTCAGCAGCGGGTCGACATTTTCCCGATGATTGAGTTCCAAAATTCGGTCGACGACGTCGGATACGGTCCAGTCCTTCTGGAAGCGGTCGCCTTCGACGCGCAACCGGTACCTTTTCTGGATATCGGCCTTCCTGAGTCCACTCACCCGAGTGGAGACCTCGTGCTGCCCCTTGTCGTAGTCGACGAATCCGGATTTGTGCTCCTTGAACGCGGTGTCATTCTTGGGTTTCTTACAGAGGACGACGGGTTTGGGGCGAGTGGAGTGAGCGGAATCGGGCGAGTTGAGAGTGAGTTGGATAGGGATCGGATGGGGTAAAGCAGTCATCTCATCGGTCGAAGGAGAACTGAAAGACAGCAGAGGGTTTTTGAGTGGCAGTTGGAATAGTGGATAACGATAAACCCCTCCTTTCTTCGAAATTCCCGGCTAAATGCTCACTTTGGGCCAAACGTTGGCTAAATACTTAGATTGGGCTAAATAATCAATTCAGGATATAAGGTTTGCCGTAAAATGCAATTTGGGATATAACGTTACAAAACAAGCAATTAAGGATATAACGTTACGAAAAACGAGCAATTAAGGATATAGTCCGTTAGGGCTTCGTTAAATGATGATATGGCATCCACGTAATTTCTGACAATACACGTGTCATCTATGTGGATACCACGTGGATGCCATGTCATCAATTAACGGAGCCCTAACTGATTATATCCTTAATTGCTTGAAATCGAAAACGTCATATCCTTAATTGCTTGAAATAAAAAACGTTATATCCTTAATTGTTTGTTTTGTAACGTTATATCCTTAATTGCTTGCGGCAGAAAACGTTATATCCTAAATTGCTTGTTTATTATCTATAACATAAATATTCAGAAGAAAATAATTTTTTTAAAAAATATTTTATTTAAATAACTTTTTATTGTATATAAGGCCTTGCTTTTTTTTTTCTTTTGGCATCATATATAAGGCATTGCTTGGTAGAAAAATGTATTAGTAGAAAAATGTATTCTTAGAATATATACCTTTTTTTGTCCCTCTAATGGTGATGGAGATATAATTGGGTTTAACACAATAATCCTAATAGTTAATGGTCATTAATAATTGTTAGAAATTAATATAAGAAATTACTTATGTAAATATATTTATTACATAAATATTAAATTTGAATATTATTTATAATTATGTATATTTATTTTACTTTAAAAATATATTTAGTTATTCTCTTTTAATGATATACTAATCTTCACATTCACGTGTGTTGCACACCATATTGAATATAATTAATAATTACCTTAATTAGTTCTTAAAAAATATATTTAATTAATGATTATGTAACTAATTTTAACTTTTAAACTTTAAAGTAACGATAATAATATTTTTATTAGTTTATATTATAATTGGGCTGGGTCCAGACCTACCAAAAGATCTCCAATTTTTTAAAATTAAAATGGTAAAAAAATTATTTATAAAATATTTAATTTAATTAAATAAAAATAGATTTTTTAGTAGAATAAAACTATAAAATTTTAAACAATGTCATTTAAAAAATATATT
>AWUE01019828.1:0-11490 GCA_001974825.2 Corchorus olitorius | reverse complement strand
TTATTTCAAGCAATTAAGGATATGAGGTTTTCGATTTCAAGCAATTAAGGATATAATTAGTTAGGGCTCCGTTAATTGATGATATGGCATCCACGTTGTGTCCACGTAGATGACACATGTATTGTCAAAAATACGTGGATGCCATGTCATCATTTAACGGACTATATCCTTAATTGCTCGCTTTTCGTAACGTTATATCCTTAATTGCTTGTTTTGTAACGTTATATCCCAAATTGCATTTTGGGGCAAACCTTATATCCTGAATTGATTATTTAGCCCATGAAATCTATTAGAAGCAATTTGATTGGGCAAAAAAAAAAAAGAAAACCTTGTTATCTAAATGTTTCCCACCCACCGTTGGGTGCTCCTCTCAACAACCACTAAAGCTTTTCATTTCCAATTTTCCTCTCCTTCTCTTTCTTCTTTCCTAACACTCTTTAGAGAATAACTATCTCCATGGAAACTTGACTCCCTAGCAGCTCATTCTCTCTAATAAAAAGGGTCATGCAAACTATAGAAAGTGGAAGATCTCAACAAGTATTTCCCCCACATCAATTTGGGTACTTTAGGCCACTAGCAAAGAGATGGGTAAGAGGATGACTTGGAAAATTTTAGTTGCATATATATTGTAGTGTAACCAAGAATTTCTAAGTCTTGGATGTTGATTGTTATAGGGGGCATTCGGCATTGTGAGGAGGATCTACCTATTAGCTCTGATTCTTTTGTCATTTGCCAAAGAGGAGCTTGGTAAGTAATGGATTAAAGTACTATATAAATTGTTATGGTTACATCTAGTAGGGAAAATGATAAGGTTAAGATTGTTGTTGAGAGATTGTGATCATGGTTTGAATGTATTGGTATATTCCTACTGTATTTTGTTTGAGTGCTAAGAAATATGGATTTGATTACTTAAAATAAGTTAAAGCTAGCAAATTCTGAAGTTGAGGATATCTGCATGTTCGGTTTTCTTAACTTTTGAGGTAGTAAATGATGTGCAAAAATTATGAAAATTTCCAGTCTTGTAGAAAATTGAATTTGGAACAACATTTATGAAATAACATTTTGGCTAATTTTGCTTGGATTGGGAGTTATGAGATTCGGAAGTTAATGTCACTAAAATGAGGTCCAAAACTGGAAAACTGACTTTGAAGTTAAATTTGATATGGCTACGGTGAGAATTTGACAGGGGTTTTTTGGAATCATTATTAGTTTAAGGAGTTAGATTTCTTTTAGCTTTGGAATCATTATTAGTTTAAGGAGTTAGATTTCTTTTAGCTTTGGAATCATCTGATTTGGTTGAATATTGATTAAGTTATGCTCGTTTTCCCCAAGCATCGCAAATCTGTAAATGGCAGGACAATATTGTATCAATTTCATTTTTTGCAGAAGATTTCGAGGGGCATAACTCTGTCTCCATAAATCCAAAATAAGTCATTCTTGTGCCAAAATTATAGGTTTTTGAGTCCTCTACAACTTTGTAGAAGAAACCGAGTTGTGATTTTAAGTCTAAAATAGAGAAAAGTGGTCGTTTCTATAGCTGCGTAATTTTACCCCAAAAACAGAACACTTTAGGAAATACTTGGAATCAACCTAAAATTTGAATATGTTAGGGGCCGAATTTGAGGATGGTTCTTTGGAGTAAATTTTAGCCTAATGACCTATTTTTCAAATGGATGTGGTTTGATATGATTTGGTAGAGAATCAAGTAAGATGTGACTATTTTTGTGAAGTGTCGCCACGTAAAATTTATGCTGTAAAATAGAGTTTGTCTAGAAAGTTGATATATTTGTTCTAATTATCTCGTGCTCCCAAATGATTAGGATTCAAATCGAAAGGGACAAAAATACGTTAGTACGTCCGCAAGGAAGTTAACGGGAGTATACGAACCTCCCGAACTGTGAGTGCTTTGTAACTTGCTTCATTTCATTAAGAAAAACGTTTTGGGAAATGCTCTCATGTGTTTATAAATATTGTTTTAACAGCACGATTTTACAAGGTTTTCCTTATATGGTTTTAAGTGCATGGTGAAATCTCATGATGGCCTGTTGCATGATTTGATCTGTTCTGATATTTGTTACTTGTAAATGTCATTGATTTGATCCGGGAAATTATGTGAGCCAGTGTTATTGATACATGATTATGCTTTGATATGATATGTGATGGATTATTTCCTTGTCTTGACAATGTATTTATGGTTGTGAGCCAATGTATTTATGGTTGTGACGATTCTCTTTGGCACGAGCCTAGGGCTCTGAGTGTTGCAACAACTCTTCTTTGATTAAGTAGTCCACGGACCGCCTTTTGAGGGGCGTGGATGAGTGTGGCCTTATGTGGCGGGCGCGGAGATAGGCCACTAAGGAAATTGGTGGGTGTTGCTACGGAGTGCCAAGTAGCAAAACCCACGCCAACGTCAAGGACTGGACCTGAAATCAGTGAAAATTTTCTTATGACGTTTGCTATGGAGTTTTATATGATTTTATGATTTGAAAATCAACGAATTTATCAAAAAATGATCTCACAAATATTATGTATTGTTTATAAATTAGTCCTTGACGGTTCTGGTGATCGACCCTGGCGCAAGGCGATACCAGAGATGTTTTCTTGGCATTGGTCCAAATACTTGCTGCTTTGATTTAAGTATAAATGAGGCTCAACTTATTTTGGTATATACATATATTTTTATACGGTAAATGAATCTATGATTTTTACTGCGTATTTCTAAATTGACAGGCCATAATTGATTTGCTTTAAATAATTGTTTATTTTACGTACTTACTCGTGTCTATTTTATGACTGTTGGCTTTTTTTATATATATTGGGGCTACTATTTTGAATGGATGTTTTAATGTTGTCTTTGATATGTATACGATATTAACGTCCAGAGTAGGATTTTTGATGTATATGACTATATTTTGAAATGCTTTGGTAAATGAGATCGGTTTCATATGTATTGAATTAATAAAGGTGATGACCTTAGATTTGATTTGTTATTAAAAAGCCCCAATATAATTGTGCATCCGATTTATAATTGTGTGTTTTAGATTGGCCATGCACTTCACTCTTAATGCGATGTTAGTTAGCTCTCTGCACTCACTGAGTATTCCTTGGAATACTCACCCGTTTAAATTCTTGTTGTGTTTTCAGGAACCTCTGTTTGCGTTGGACTCGACATTTCTGCAAACTTCATGGTAGACGTCTTGTCTCCATGATGATGTTGTCTCACTGGATCCACTGGTGTCATTTTAAGTCTTCCGCTGTATCTGATAGTTTTGTTTAAAAGCTTAATGTGTCTTTCTCTAAGTAATAGTTAAATTTGTTTGTTCTTTGATTCGTTTCGCGAGGCCTTTCGGTGCACCTAAGATGGTGGCACGTTATTTGAGGATTCGCGGCGGCTGTCATGTGGTCGACTCCGGGTCGGGGCGTGACACCATAAATACTCAACTTTGCCCATATAAATAGGTGCTCTTTGAAGAGTTGAGTTTGTACTCAGAAGTTTATTCTTAATGTTTTTTGGCTTTTGCTTCTCTATTTTTTTATTATTAATTTGCTCTTGCTTCTCTTCTAAACTTTTTTTGTGTGTTTTTGGTACTTGCTTCTCTTCTAACCGAACTGAAAACAGAAGGCTTATGTTATGTCTCGCCAAAATTCTCTTCTCAATCCAAAATAGCTTGAAAGACTACTAAAATCCAAATATTGATATTCTTTGTCAAATGAAGAGGGATATTAATCGTGAGATTTCTCATTTTTATTTTTCATATTTGTTATCTCTTTGATATTTATTATTATGTTATGATCCATTGATGTTGTCTGTCTAAGTTGAAGACTATTTAACTATTTCTTGGTTAGTTTCTTTATCATTTCTTCTAGCCTTGGCCTTTTTCTTTATAGCAAATATATGTAGTAACATCCTCTCCTTATTCATTCTTTTTTTTTTTTGTATTTATTAATAATAGCGAATTCTATTATAATAATTTTTCTCTTCATTGTTGTATTGTTCATAAAAAAATTCAATTAAAATTCTTTTTATTTTATTGTTTCTTATAATTATATTATTATATTCTATAATAATAATCTTGATAGTGTGCAAGCTTTTAAAAAAATTGTATTGCTCTAATATGATATGTGGCAAAAAAAATCCACCACACTAAGGAGAGTTTCTGTATTATTGAAAAAAAAAAGGAGAGTTTCTGTATTTTTAATCATTTATCATTTACCATTTTTCCTCTTTATTGTTAATTTACTTGCCATACCATTGTAGGCAAATATTGTAAATGGCTACTGATTATAGTCTATACTTTTTTATTAATTAATATATAAGTTAATTGCAAATTTCTTTCGAAGAAAAGCATTTTAGTTGCTCGGTTTAGCCATTTTTTTTCCTTTTTAGTACTATAAGGGTTTACTTTGGGTGGAAATATTCTATCTTTATTTTTTATTTAGAAGGAATAATTATGTTGTATCCCTTAATCTTACTATGTACAAAATTAATGTAAACTAGAACTTCTCGATCGCGCTTCGCGTGCGGCTGTTTTATTTTATAAATTATTTTAAGAAAATTCAGTTAAGAAATGACATTTTGTTGTGAAATGATAACAAAACAAAAGCAAGAGAGTAAAGAATTGAAGTATGGAGAGAGTCAATAGAATATGGAGAAGAAGAAAATATGAAGAAGGAGAGAAATTGTTCCTATTCATCTTATTCCATAACAAAGTAAGTGGCATATTTATAGGCACATAAATACATCATCATAAATATAAGGGGATGAACTTAGTACATAGGTATATGTGTATGAATGAACCAAGCCATCATTCTTATCCTTGTTTTAATTAGATTCATAGACATCCACAACATACATGTATATTTATAACAAATTTACAATTATTTGATAATTTATTTTATATAAGAAAGGGGATGAATGTCTTTTAATTTTTCCAAACTAAATGAATACAAATATAATAAACAAAACATTAGAAAATTAGCTATTGACACTTGTCAAAGAAATCAAATGTCATGTGGCGCTCAATGAGGACCTTGCTCATAAAATTAATAGTAGGTTTAATTTTCGATGTTGGTAAGGGATTTTAATTCACAAACCTTCATAACGTTATTATTATCCCACTACCACAATCAAATGAAGTATCTTGGAGAGTAGGATTATAGGATAACAAAATTACTTACACATTGTTTAGCAATGAGCTATTACATATGTAATAATTCATCATGATATATGTTTCATTTAGACATTGTTTATTATGAGACCACATCAATACTCTGATACTAAATTATGGTCTAACATTGATATCCTAATGAATTGAGCATCATATGTAATATGTTCATTTTGAGTATTCAAAATTTAGAAATGAAGTTTGAGTTTGATTTAACTTATTTTGTTCTTAAATTATTTTATTTTATTTTTTCTAATATTAATTTTATTGGAAATTGATTGATTAATAAATTGATAATTTTTTTATTAGTTTAGGATGCTTAATCAGTAATTGATTACCTAAATTGAATCAAAATTAATTAATATAATAAATTATAGGTGATTACTCCTAAATCAATAATCAATATCAGTATCAAAATTAAATCAAATCTAATTAGTTTACGTCAATAAAATCAAATAAATTTATTATGTCAATTTCAATTAATTGATTGATCAATTAATAATTAATCAAATTAAAATCAGACAAAAACAAATCAATTATGATTAATTTACATCATATAAGTAAGTAATTTTTTTACTAAATAGTTTCCATAAATATAGGCAACATAAATTCGTGATAATTATTATTTACATAATATAATAAGTGAAATCAATAGTCAATTACAAATTAATCTTCATTAATTACTTTACATAAAATAAAGTGAAAATTAAATGGATTATAATTACAAATTTACCCTTATATTAGAAATTCAACGAATCTAATCACATCGGTCGTATTAATAGGTTCAAATAAATTAGTAGAGCCATTAATATGTCAAGGATAATCTTATAATGGCTAATTCAACTATATCATTTGCATCCCCATTGACCTTTTTTTATTATGTTATTGCTTAAACCCACAGTAGACCATATTAGTACAACCCCTTATGTAAGCTATAAAATTCAAAGTTGAACTACTTAGTATTAATTACTTTACATAAAATAAAGTGAAAATTAAATTGATTATAATTATAAATTTACCCATATATTAGAAATTCAACAAATCTAATCACATCGGTCGTATTAATAGGTTCAAATAAATTAGTAGAACCATTAATTTATCAAGGATAATCTTATAATGACTAATTCAACTATATCATTTGCATCCCCATTGACCTTTCTTCATTATGTTATTGCTTAAACCCACAGTAGACCATATTAGTACAACCCCTTATGTAGGCTATAAAATTCAAAGTTGAACTACTTTGTTAAAAATGTAGTAGATTTTACAACAGTACCTTTTTGTATTGTTTTTCATTCCCGGGCAACGACCGGGTTTTATACTTGTATTTTTCTGGAAATTGAAAACCTTTTGGTTGTCTTTAGACATTCAATTCATTTTCAACCAGGTTGTTAATGTCAATTATCCAGTTGTCTTGCGTGGCACCTCTTCCTCTACTAAATTAACATAAATAACGCATGCAAATTAACGAATTATGTTTAAACATAAATAGCACGTTATATGTCCACAACACCGTATTAAGGTGAATATCCTAATGAGGACAAGAAAAAAGGCTTGTTAAATTTACCAATATGATTGGTAGGTTCCTTGGTTGTTAAGAAAGAAAAAGTTAGCTTAATTACAGATGCTGATTGTGTGAGTATATTAACGAGAAAGCTTGGTAGGTTCCAAGCTGTGTAGGAAATTATATTCTACTCTTATTCTAATTCTCATCACTATTTTGATTATAATTTTGCATACTCAAATAATTCTCTGTTAACTGCCTGCGGGATTCCATGTTATCACATTTGCTTTTGGAAAATCTCGGATTCTTCATTTGAACTAAACTCAATAAAGAAGATGTACAATACAAGACAAATCAAAATTATATTGAAGCTAGGTGCCGACAGCTACAGTAGTAATATACAATAAACAAAATCATGTTACCAATACCATCTAACAGTTGGCTGGTGATTGCAAACCATGTCTCCAAACTTATGATTTTCCAAGGAATGCCTCTCAGTGAAAGCTAGCTAGAATCATGCCTATCTTGACTTGTGCTTCTAAGTTCAGACCCTCATGCTCAGTTGTAGTTATGAAAATTTAATTACCTTGGTATAGTGAGAAGAAAAAAAAACAACCATTATTTGGTTGTGTTATTTAACCCGCACCTTCTTCTGTCTTCCTCCTTTAAAAGAATGTTTGTCGCCTGCTGGCTTGTCCCTTTGGCTCATAGTTGACTGATCTATCTTTCTCTTCTGCCCTTTGATGAACCCTTTCTTGAAATTCTTCTTATTTGGTTTTCCATTTCCATCTGAATGACCCTTTGTTGATTTTTCAAATTGCCTACCTGCTTTACCCCTTTTCATTCCACTTCCGTGGCCAGCTGATATACCAGGTTCACTTGAATCAGGAAGCTTACCACCATCTCTTTTGTCCCTTTTTCTCTTTCTGTGTTCAAAAGTACCCTTTCCTTTGTCTTTCCTCTTTTGAGACCTACAGATTTTCAATAGGTAATTTAGAAGACATTCAACCCACAATAAGAAATACAAGAGAAAGCAAAGTAGGTTGTATCAAGAGATCGGACCCCTCAGTTAATGAATCCCCAAGTGCTTTTTCTGCATCACTAGCATCAGCTTCTTTGGAAGTTTTGCCACGTCGGTTCTGCAATAAGATAGAAATTATGTATTCGACATGTCAAACATTGTAATAGAATCTTCCTGATACTCAGGAGTCAGAAACTTAAAATGCCACTGATTAACCACATATTAGAGGAGCAAAAATCAATATTTGGTACCCATAGTGGAATAAAGAATAAGCAGCCAGCACAATAGCGTTAAAACTTAAAAGAAGACTTATGCTTTATTCCAGGAGAAATTTGTTAATAAAACATTCAACACCTTCAGATCAAATGAGAACATTGGATGTCAAAACAAAGTGTAGATCAGGGAGAAAGAAGGAAGTGCAACAAGAAGTCCCAAAGCCCTCCTGAGATACCTTTCCCTGCTAAGAGAATTCATTACCCACTTTACCTTATTCTTGGGGGAACATTCAAAGCCCTTAGTATGTTTCAATTTTTTCTAAAGGCAGAAATTACTAGTACTGCTAAAGACTAAGAACTTATTACCTCTATAACAGTATTCACAAAGCCCCTATGCTTTTCGGGAGTAACCGATTGAACAGCAGCAATGCCACACTTTCGTGTCATAATTTCCAATATTACAGTCACCTGTGAAAAACATGAATGCACACATATGAAAAATCCTCCAACTTAATCTGTCTTTATTTATACCAAGCCTATTTACCTTCAATCGGAAATGATTTCTTGAGATAGATGACCACTGGAGAATTCCATGGATGATATCTGAAAGAAAATTCTGCAGGTCTTTAGCTTGCAAGGAGGACACCAAGACTTTGACAAAACCTAAAACAGCCTGTCAACAGTTATATAAATCCTTGTTACTGAGAAGCAAAATATATATTCAGCAAACCCAAAAGAAGACCATCTCAATTCGGCACAGGGGAAACTCACTTTTATAACTTCCACGGCTTTAGTTTGCAGCAAGGATAAAATAGAGGAAACGAGATCAGGCACCGAAATACAGATCTCTGGATCATCATGTACAAGAAGAGAAAGTGCAGCCACTGCTCCACTCTTAATGTGAGGAGATGAACCAGAAAGATATCCCATTATCTGAATAGTAGACAACATCATTAGTCATTACATGTTATAATTACTGGCAAATATAAGAAAACAAAACAAGACTACAGAGTACAGACATCATTTTCAAATGCAACCATCTGAAGAAAATTTTCTCAGACAAGATTTATCATAAACTACAAATTCCAACTTAAAGGGTTAAAATCATGGATTTAGGTAGCATTTAACTCCATTATATATATCTTGGAAATCGAAACTGGCATCTTCTCCTGACTCTTAGCCGTAACAAATAGCTAGTGCTAAGGAGGTCAAACATATATACAAACAAAGATTCCAAATATGTACCAATTCAAAACAACCAATCTCTTTACAAAAATGATACACATCTAGACAGATGAGATGACCCTTACCATACTTATCAGTTTGTGATAGGGTGGATCACATCTGAGATCTGACAAGTTTCTTAAGGTAGAACTCATCTTTAGAAGTATATTGTAAGTAGCTTTCCTAGTTTCTTCCTTCCCCTGGATGTCAAATATAAATTAAAAACAGAATCAGCTGCATTACTCTATATACTAAAAAAGAGAGAAAAAGTAAATGATTCATTAGAAGCTCTTACATCCTTTAACGTGACAATAATCTCATTAAGAATGAGAAAAGGCTTTGTATTTTCCTCCAAAGAGCTCAGCTGCAATAAATTTTAAAGTTAGAAATGGAATTTAGCTGCCATCTACATCTAACTCACCACAAATGGCAGAATATAGACCATATGAGAAAAGAGCCAGGGACCCTCTGTGCTGCCAAAAATAAATGGTTTCATAGATGCTAGAAGAAAAGAAATACTAAAATGAATCTGCTAAAAGGAAACATATTATCTTAATGGATGCAATTTCCATCATTAAGGGCATCAGTCACAATTCTCCATTCAAGCAACAGCACCAATAACAGTCTATTCTTATAAATGAGTGACTGAAGTTGTTTGAAGAAGGGAGCAGATTCTTTTATGCTTATTGGTAAAGAGGCCTTAAGAGAACTACTCAACTAAAGTATAAACAGTTCAGCTAAGAAATAGGTGTCAGAGGCATAAATCAGGAATGACGCCAAACTGTCTGTTGACCAAAATAACAGGTGATGATCAGATAGTACCGTTACCTACAGCATGAATTGCAAATGATAACAGTTATATCTTGCTCCAGTATTTAATCTGATGATCAGATACCCCACAAGAACAAAATACATGAAGCACAATTGAACAGGAAGCTAATTTCTCAAACAGGATAAGCTTAGATAAGAGCTAACCTTCAAGGTGTGAACCATTAGAATGTTGAAACAATCAAGTCGACTTCCAAGAGATGCAATATCAGCGGGAGGTTTTAGTCCAAGTAATAGATCAATCAACTCCTCTGATCTGGAAGAACAAAACCAAGCATGCTCCTGCTCATAACACAGCAGAAAGCAAGAAAATATAATCACTTAACATAGGCTGAGATTACAAATAATGAGCCAACAACATACGAGATCACTCACCTCTAAAACTCTGCTCAAAGCGCAATATGCTTCAGCATGACCAATCTCATCAGTTTCCTAAAAAGCAGAGGTTAGTAATAGTATAGATAAAATCAAATCTGAAAATTAAATTTCCTAGAAAGCAAATTGGGTAAGTCGAACACCTGAAAAGTTTTCTTTACTAATGCATAGATAAAATCAATAAGATCCTCCTCAGCACCTGGAACAATAGAAGATGCAAGCTCCATTATCATGCGCCTGCATCAAAATAACTTTTCTTAGCACCATCATTATCTCTATTGTCCTCCACAGGAAGAGAGAATATTGGGTATCAATATATTTGGCAAGTCAACTAGAATCATCCTTTCCAGAAGACATTCACTCTTTAGTATATAAACATATATGCATATGGTTCAACATAAATGGAGAGCTCTCTACAGCAGGTGAGGACAACACCTACAACATAGGCTAATGTGGTCAATTTCTTATGGTACTGCCCTAATAATTAACTCAGTCTCTCCTGTTAAGGTCATTAGCAAACCAAGTTATCTATACTATATTAAAAAGTACATACTCTTGTAAAACTTTTGAATCGCCCATTATACCCTTATTTTTCGAATATATTTCTTAAATGGCATTGTTTAGACTTTTATAGTTTTACTCAACTAAAAACTCTATTTTTATTTAATTAAATCTAATATCCTTATAACTATTTAATTTTCACCATTTTACTATTTTATCTATACTATATTAAAAAGTACATACTCTTGTAAGACTTTTGAATCGCCCATTATACCCTTATTTTTCGTATATATTTCTTAAATGCCATTGTTTAGACTTTTATAGTTTTACTCAACTAAAAACTCTATTTTTATTTAATTAAATCTAATATCCTTATAACTATTTAATTTTTACCATTTTACTATTTTAATTAAAAAATTTATATATATTATAATTTTTTTAATATGTTTTTATAGTTTACTCAACTAAAAACTCTATTTTTATTTGATTAAATCTAATATCCTTATACCTATTTTATTTTTATCAATTTACTAATTTAATTAAAAAACTTAAATATATTAAAAATTTTAAAATATATTTCTTAAATGACATTGTTTAAATTTTACACTTTTTTTTAAGAAATAAACTTTTACAATTATTCTACATAAAACTCTATTT
>AWUE01019827.1:0-21333 GCA_001974825.2 Corchorus olitorius | reverse complement strand
ATACTCATCTGGGTCCATGTCATATGAGTGAGGTAATTTTCTCAGATAATTCGGGTTTCGGCTCATCTGGATTCAGGTCATTCAGGTCTCGAGTGTGCTGGATTTAGGATCAAGCAGGTTCGGGTTTTGGCCTCAGGTTACTTGGGTTCTGGGTCATTCGGGTTTTGGATATTTCAGGTTTAGGACTCGGATCAATTGGGTCAGCCTTGAATTTTTAAATGTTTAATTCTTACATTTATTTAAAATGGTTAAAATTATAACAATGTGTATTTTATTGAATAAAACATAATTTTAGTTTATAATATTCTTGGGTCATCAGGTTATCTTCTCGGGTTATTCGGGTTATGAGTTTGTCGGGTCTGGATAGGACAGGTTCGGGTTGTTTAATTTTTCTGGTCAAATCGGGTTCAGTCGGGTTGGGACGGGTTATCGAGGTTGGATAAGATTTTAAAAGTTTTACTTATAATTAATCTCAATTATTATTTTTTAATTTTCTTTTAATTTTAAACACGATTGGTCACGTGCACCGCACGTGGAAGTGAAAACTAGTTATTAAATAAAAGCATGTATACTAATTTCATACTGAATTCGAAAACTATATGAGTACAATTTGGTTAATATCACATCACCACTGGTAAGTCAAGCGACCAGTTTCTGTTGAATAATACTAGCACTATGCACTAAGGTTTTGCATCGCTATAGTAAATGACTCATCATCAAGAAAGTAGGGCTGGTACTGTAAAGGATCTGACGTATATAAATCAAATTTCAGGAACTGAAGTATGGCTAAAAACAAATACAGGCTAATTAATAAGCTTCAAATGACTTAAAAACAATTAGCAGAATAAATCACTGACTGCTGCGATTTAAATTCCAGAAGAGAAGTCTGCAACATACCTTCGTGCACCTTTCTCCATAGTACTAGTATTGCCTCCTTTTTCCATTAACACATTGGCATTACCAGCCTGCTTTTCAAATTCACCTTCATCATCAACTAACTGTAGCTTGTCTACAAATGACATAAATATCCTTTTGGTAATAGAAGAGTCAGTTATAGAAGCCAAGCATCTGATGGCATCCTGTAAAATGAGATCGGAAGATATGTGGAGTTTTACATTAATTGGTGTTTCAAATCACCAGAAATAGGATATATACCGATGTTAGACAATTTGGTTTCCCAACAATTGACTTCATCAGTAAAGAAAATTTGTGCATGAGTCTATCAAATTTCAAAGCTAATGATAAGTTGAAAGAATGACAGATTATAACCTTAACATATAAGCGCTTTGCTGCAAGTGAACAAACAAATGCATCAATCAGAGCCTGAAGCAACGCAGGAGCACAGGATGACAAAGCCTTCATGTTTTTGGTTGCACTTTTCTTTGAATATGATGCTAAACCTCCCAGCTCTGCTACAGAATCTCCCTCTGTGAAGTTGCTTGCCTCACTAGTATCCTTTTCAGATCTAATTATACTTTTGTTTTGATTGACAAGAATCTATGAAAAATAAAAATACTATGAATAAGGATAGTATTCAAGAGTAAATAAGTAACAACCTATAATACTATTGAATAAATAATTATCTTTCTTTTGGTGCCAAAAAAAAATATCTTTTATTTTCTTATTTGAGGTGCTAGGATTTGAACCCTGATCACTGGAACTAAGAATACAGAACTAGTACTCACAAAAGTAATGGTAATAACAAAAGAATGTAAAACAAAATTACCTGCAAGGCAACAGCAATATTTTCATGCATAAAAGACTCCTCCTTAAGAATATCAATCAAAAGTTCAGCTAAAGCTTTGAACTTCTTGTGTGTATCAATAGGATAGCGACAAAAGGCAGGTAGTAATCCCCAAAGACCATAAGCATGAGCCTGCAGATCTTGACGAATTACAGACTTTTTTACTGAATAAAGTGGGAAACAGGAAAGAGAAAAATAAAAACAAAATTATTAGAAATTTGAATAAATTCTTGTCACCATATATTGCAGTTCAAGGAAATCCGCTTAAAATCGAAACATTTAGAATTATGTGGCAAAAGACATAGACAGCCAAGTAGTATATTTACAATGAAATATAGAAGGAGAGAGATGCTTAGTAGTACAATCCAATCTTGTCAAAATATTAAGCTGCCCCGTACAGGCAGATATAGATAATCTCATCCTGAGCTATTATTGATTGATTCTACCCAAAAAGAAAAGAAAAGAGATGATACACTTTCTGATAATTGAGTATCTAGGCTTCTTGAGGGTACAAGTACAACTTCTAAAAACCAGACAAAGCTATGGCAAGGCAACAACAAATCTCCTAAGAAATGGGGTTGACTTGGTAAAGGAATTACTGTAGCCATATACTAAAGAAGAACTACTTCAAAAGGAAAAGTCATCAAATAGCAAAAGTAGGGCAGGTTCAACCATTTTAAACCAGCCCAGCAACTTTCCAGAAGTCAAAAAAAATAATTAAAATTTAAGTGCCTTTGGCAGCTATATTTTGGACACTGCTGACAATATTAAGAAATTAGATTGTAGAGTGTTCCTTAATTCAATCAGAATGTCAAATCCTAAACATGAATCTCTGTTAACATGCCTCTCAAGGTAACTACGGATCTCCATCCTAGAAGCATAATGTCAACTGAATCCTTGGCCTTCAAAATACCCTTCAAACAATCATTATCCAGTAAATTCTCAGCAAATTAAGCATACCACCTTTTTAGGTCCCTTCTAATGTGGATCTCTACATTTTCAATTTTCAAATATAATCATAATCATGCTAAGCAGAAATTTCGCAAGTGTAAGAAAAGTACCTTTACAAGTTGCCAGCTGAAATGATTTTGCAAGTGGCACAATATGCTCCATATAATACCTGAGAGATGCTCCAACAACATAATTTTTCAATACAGGTATCAACCAGACATTTGAATAATTGAAATTATCAGAATGAAGGGTTATAGGCAAAAGAGTCAGTATCCTTTCCGGCCCAATAACAGTAACAGCTGATCCTATACAATTCTGGAGCTGCAAATTATAATGAAAAAAAGAATATCAATAATTCTGGCGATCACCATGGAATATACTCTAGTTTAAGTAACCAATCAACATTAATAATAGATAAGAGTAAAATGATGCGACCTCTTTTCATATTAATGCTAAACCTATAATAAGATGAAGTGCTTGCATGTACACGGGCATAGCTAAATTTGGCAAACACAACATATTTTTCAAACCAATCCTCAGTTTGCTAGGCAGGATGAAAAGGAAGTTGAAGGAAAGTTCCAATCCAAAGGATGGGCTACAAAATAGCACATGGTGATGAATCTCAATCGTTTGATCAAAAATTTCCCTCCTTCCCCTTTCCCTCCTCCATACCAAACAGTGCATAAATGTATTGAAAATTATATAATAAAATGCACTCTGCAGAAAGAGAGTCATAGGTGGGCTTCATCTTAGCTACTCCTCATCTAGGCCTACAATGCCAACTAAACAGAATAAGATTTCTATCATATACTCAAAAAACAAGAATTAGACACTAGCTACTCAACCTTTATACTTGTCATCTGTATTGAAACGTTTGCATTCCACTGACTTTGCTAAAAATTTCCCATTCTTTACAAGTTAATACTAACCACTTGAGAGATGTTGAATGAAAAGTGTGGCTATATAAAGTACAAAGCAGATATATAACTAAGATCATGAAAAAGTAAATTGCAGTGAAAGAACAAACAACTTACCTAGAAAAAAGAATTTATTTCAGCATACTGTAATAACACTATGATAATCACAAATTTTATCAGCAATTTAAAACTATACTGCTTACTAATAAAGGGAACAAAAGTAAATACATAAGCCAACTTACATGGTTCATGTTAGACATGTCCCCACTAGCAAGAGTCATGAAGTCAGCAAGTTTATGTACAATGCTCTTCATAAATATATATGAGGATTCTCCTGCAACCAATAGTAGTACAAATATAAGCAGAATATGTTGCACGAGTAAACATGCACACTTTGAACTAAGCATAAACCCTGACTAATATTCGGGTCATAATGACAACTTTTTAACATTGTTTAGTTGAAGTCTTTTAACTAAAATAAGTGTCTCCATCACACTTATTCATAGAATTGGGCTTTAGAAGGTAATTTATGTAACTAAAACTCTTTACTATGATTAGCATGTTTCTAATTTAGGTTCAGGAAATAAGCCTCTAAGCACCAATTTTGCTAAAATTATAATGATCACAAATTTAGATGAAAATATTTTTCACATTTATGATTTATCCTCTTCTGTTTCTTCCTAAGGATGTTTAACTTCATTAGCTCAAGCAGTTGAACCATCTGCACCAACAATTTCAAATATCATGTCCACAACTTATTTTGACTGGGATCCAATATAACTTTAATTCCCTCGCTTCTATTGATGAAGGTAATTGGACCAAACCCACATCAAGTTTATGTAATAGCTTACGAGAGCGATACTGAGAACAAGCAACTAAAACAGTCTGATAAATAAACAGGACAGTTATGCCCTCAACATATTTATCGTGAGAAGTTTCAGTGTAAGAGTAATATATAGTTTATATCAATTACCAATAAGCCATGAGATGACAATAACATTCCAGACACCATGCTCAGTTAAGTAACTTGGAACTATGCAGCCAAACACTTGCTTATAGCCATTTAAGCAGAACTAGAAACTATGAAATTAAAGTACGAACCATATGTGTTATGGCATTGTGAAAGTTACTATTCAAACAGACATCCTTAAAAGTTCACATAAATCAAGAGAATTCAAATGCCATGGAAAAAGATGCACAATTGTACTCGGCAAATTAGAAAACAATAAAGCATACCAAGTTTCTGAAACAAAGTAGCCAAGACAGCCAAAACATGCTCATTTGGAATTCCATCAGTTGAATTAAGAGTATTCTCAAAGACAGCACATATAGATTTTATTGCATCTGCTTCCTCATTTCCAATGCCATCATTGTCAGCTGAGTAGGACTTTAGCTCTATATGGTGGCTAATCAACTCCTTCAAAATAGCTGACGCTTGTGAAGCCGTTGCCTCAGAAGTCAAAAGAACTACATCAACATCAACAACAATATGAGAGTAACGGAAAAAAAAAAAAAAAAAAAAATAATCAGAATTGCCATCATAACATCTATATAAGAAACCATCACCAGCAGCAGTAGTAGCAACAAATGTACAATGGCATTAAAGAAAAGAGATCTCTATCTCTCACATGAAAAGTAGAACTACACATCTACAAAAGAGAACTTAGAAGTCCCCAAGGGGACACTTCACAGTGGTTGAAGCTTGAGGCTTCTTGTGAGAGGTCCCAAGTTCAAATCCTGGGATGGGTGGGGTGAGATTATGGGATGGAGAGGGCTACTTCCCATTGTGTAGCCTTTCAATTTCATGGTCTTATGTAGCAAAAGAAGAAAAACCCTTAGAAATGCTTTCACTTTTTGATTCGTCCTCAGACCAATTAACCAATGATGACAGGTTTCTCTAATATGGCAAATTGCTGAGGGTTGATTTTTAGTGACATATGTAAAGGCATACTTTTAGTTTGTCGAAGAAAAGTAAAACATAGAAATATGGGCCCAATGGATTTCAAAGAAAATGCCAAAATAAGTTTCAACGCTGTGAAAATCATTTGAAGTGAACAATTGTGCAAATCAAAAAAATGCTATTTGACTCCATAAATCTTAACAAGTTAAAGAACTGCTAAGATAAGTAAAGTCTCCATAAAGTAACCCTCAAGAAATCATCATCAAGTAATGAAACTGTTCATCCAGAAAACATTTTCAATAAACAATATTCACATTGCTATTTACAGAAGGCATGTCAAAGATGGTTTTATTTATTTTATCAGTTCAAGAGAATCCACTATACCCTACATTAGATTATAAGACAATATATAACTAATTTGGGTATAGTCAAAGTCCAATACTCTTGAGAGTTGAAACAAAGTAATAAGCATGTCTTATCTTCTTATCACATAAAACAAATAAACAAAAAATTATTATTTCATACACTTTTGGCAGAGCTTTTAGACGCCACAAGCAGTTTTAGAGGGATGATATGTCCCACTGCTTATTAATTAATATATTAATTGATGTTTATAAATATAAACTGCATGGACACTTGTCAACACTCTAACCCCAATTTTAGAGTCTAAAAATTACATTAACACTATATGAGATAACTTTTGGTAAATAGATAATATAGCAATAAAAGATAATTTTGTCATATCCAATAAAAATATCAAAAAGCATACCTGCTGAGGAACTAGAAACTAAGGGAACATTCTTCATCCACAAGTTCGATTCTCCAGCATGAAGTTTGTCTACGGCACATTTTAACAAAGTTGCTGCAGATATGAGAGTGTCAACAGGATTCTTCTCTCCAGAGACATAGGAAGCAAGAGAAATTATAATGTTCTCCATCACTGGTAAAATTGTGTCAACATTTGAATGTCCAAAATATACTTCAATAGTTTTATGAACGTTCCGCGTAAGTGGAGAAAACTCAGAACTGATAAGCTTTCGTAATTCTGATAAACTTTTTAAACGGACTTTGGCAGAGAGATGTGGAACAGTAAGCTTCAGCACATTTAACATATGAAGCACCTCCAAATGTTCAGGTTTTGACAATGTTTCATCCTTACAATCATCTCCACTCCTTATGGTACTTAGGGTAAGTGCAGCAGGCATATGCTTTTTTACCAAGGAAAGTACTAATTTACTTGCATCCTTGATTACAAATGAGGATTGGAAAGACTTATAAACCTTTTCGATATATTCTTGGGCACATCTCCGGACCTGCAACAAATTATTAAATTAAAACATCTCTTTAATCACTATCGCTAGCAAGTTCCTAGTACTATTCCACAAATAGTGGAAAGACCGTTTACTAACTTAACTTGAAGGGTTGTTCTATAGATAAACTTGATTAAAGAATTGTAGCTCCAACAATTTAGAAAATCATGAGCAAGGCATACATGCACAAGCTCCAACAAAAGAGGAAACCATGCTGCAGGCTATACAAGAGCACTCAAACTCCTAAACAAAAAGGAAACCTAGCTGCTTGGAGCTTTCTTTAGCATCATTTACAAGAACTATGTACTGTCAAACCTAACCATGAATTAGATAGAAATCCCTGAGATGCATGTTTATGCATACAAGACCAGAAAACCAGAAAACAAAATGATGCTGAGAACACATTACAGAGCATAAGGCGAACAGAGACCATCTTAGAGCGAGCAATAAAAAATAATTATGACCCAATTTACTACTTCAAATGTGGTTACAAAATGAAAGGAAATGATAAGAATCAAAATCATTACAGTATTTTATTGAATTACTAATGAGAGTGGTTAAAATGAATTATCAACATTTAAACAAAATTGATCATTATAAAAGTAAAATCATGAATTTTTTCTGTATCTAGACTAAAAGCAAATTTTGAAACTTTCACTCATTCAAAAAAATATATTATATTGACTTATTACTACTAAATCCCTAAATTGCAAGTTATAATACCGAAAAGTAGAAGTGCTTAAACTTAACAGAACCTTGGGACGTTTATCAATGGCGAATCCAAGCAATGTCTCCAAACCAAAACGAACCGAATCCCAATCTTCTAAATCACAAAACCCAACCATCAAAACCCCCAAACACTTAACCCCACTTCTCAAACTTGCCACTCCAAGTCCCTCCTTTCCAGCCACCCTCACAACAACTTCCACAGCCTCCTTCGCCTTCCAACTCGCAATCCCTCCTTTTGGCACTACTGTAACCACAATAGACAAGAAAGTCAGAAGCGCACCGATCGCCATTGCATCCAGGGTGGTTGACGAATCATCATCGAGGGAGGAAATGGCGGCAGCAAAGTAAGCCGGAGGGGAGAGAGGGAGGGACTCGGCGGAGAGAATGGAACGCATGGCGACAGCGGTAGCGAGGAGATGGCGGTGCTGTGGGGCGGATGATTTGGAATAGCGGTCCATGAGTTGCTGGCAAATATCGGTCCCATCTTTGAAAGGGGCTTCGCCTTCGTTTTCGTTATCAATTTCGTTAGGGTTTCCGTTATCGTCTTCCATGCGATTCAGGGTTTGCTTTTTCCCCATGGTTACAGCTCTGTTCTTGTGTTTCAGATTATTTTGGGGAGGGATTAGGGTTTAAGAGAGGAGGACGACGGTGCCTGGTGGTGGTGAAGGTTGAAGGAAGGGTTTAAGATTTGATTCGGGTCTGGGTCTGGTCTTTTTGGCGGAAAAATGGGACGAAATTATATGGGCTTGAAATTTGATATTTGGGCTTCAGCCAGAAAATGTTGTCGCTATTATTTGTTCATTTTTGGAAGAAGATCAAGCCCAATCGGTGTTCAATGTTGATTTCCTTTTTCTGCTTCTTATCAACAAACAAGCCCAAAACTGTAAGCAATTTGTAGACCAATCTTTTTTTTTTTTTGACATTAAAAAAAGGGCTACAACCAATTTTTAATATGAGGTTTTACCATTGGTCCTAATCTAAAACAAACCTTTTGAGTTTTGACATTTGCTCTTTTGGAAACCAATTTATTTAGATGGTTTTAACTTTTTACTAGATATTATCCCTGTGTATCCGCGTCAGGTTTTTTTATTTACGCACAGAGAATTTTAATTTGAAGAAGGAAAACATAGGGCTTTTAATTTAAAATGGGAGAAAACCTTAAATAAACAAAAAGAGTATTAATTCTAAGTGAATATATTAATTGTAATATTATCTTAATGTATTATTTTGGGTGAGTGAAAATATTAATTTAATTAGATTATATTAGAATAAAATTAAATTTACTTATATATTAATTGTAATTTTATCTCAATATATTATTTTGGGTGAGTGAAAATATTAATTTAATTAGATTATATCAGAATTAAATTAAGTTTACTTACAACCAATTAATTTTGGACAAATGTCAGAAGGAGAAAAACCAAATACCAAGCATACAGCAGTTTGGATATAACTTTAATAGGAAGGTATAGATGCTCCCCGACACTTAAGGGGTTAGTCTCAAAACGACGAAATTCGAGATACCGTTGGTTAAACAAAAGAAAAAAAAATACATTTCAGGTTCTTTTTCTGTTTCTTCTAGCCCAATGAATCTAGTTGAGTAGCATATTTTCTTTTGGTAAAAAAGTAGCATATTTTCTATTTGAGAGATCATTAGAGATTGATTTTGATCAGTGGAGCTGTATAATGGATATGGTAAATGTCAAAAGAATATATCCCCATTATAATATGCAATGATAAACCGTTTGAATACAAAGACCAATGGTATTGATGCAATTTAAATTTGTGGGATGATTCAAATCCTAGGACTAATTTTTCTTCAAAAAAATCCTAGGATTAATTAAAAGAGAGCAAATAAATTATCTTTTCTATGTAACAAATTTGAAAAGTAACATTTCTTGTTTTTAAATTGAAGTTATCAGAAATTTGAATATTGATCATTAAAATTAAAATGGGATTTTGAATCTTGATTACTAAAACTAAAAGTCCAACATATATTCGATATTCACATCACACACGAGTGATGTGCATTTCTTTTACACCGGATTAGGCAAAGGTGGAAGTGGTGAATGGGTGTTATCATCATAGATATGAAACTTATGGCTATAGAGGTTAGAAAAAGGGTAAGTGGGGAAGAACAAGCCATTGAAAGTACCCTTTCTATGTGTTATACTACATGTATGAATAGGCGTTGGCGCATTGCCTTAACAAATGCTGGTCCTCATTTGCTTGCTCCATGATTCAAACCCAAATACTAATTTGGTATTTGGCATATATATATTTATATATATATATATATATAGATTAAAGCGAGTAAGTTTATAGGTCAAATCCAAATCAAATCATAAATCAGAATAAATCTTGATTTACAATGTGCTTGTTAAGGTAGCCAACCTCGTTGGAAACCTTGTGAAATTTATTGGCGATTGTTGCAAAAACTGAATTAATTGAGCAATATTAATTATCAGTATCCTAGTAAGCAAACAGCCATTTTGTGATAGCCAAAATCACGAGATATGGGCATGAATAACTTCAATGTTGTCACTCTCAAGTCTCAAGTCTTTGTAGAAAACAACATATTACCCATAATGCAAGAAAGCGATATAATCACATGCATCATTGCCTAAATATTACTGGCAGCGTGCGAACATCCTCCAACGATCATGTGCTTCATGGTTCCATAAATAAATATAATGTGACTCGGACTCTACTGCAATAAATTTCTTTTGCATATATATGTAGGTGTGTAGCCTTTCATTCAAATTTGCTTCTTCATAGTCCCATGAAATTGACCTTAGAATAACTAATTATAACTAATTGAGAATAGGATGAATCTATATATACAGATAGATTATGGCTTTATAAATATTTTGCCTCTTAAACTTGTAAAAAGAAAAAAAAGATAAATTAGTAATTGAACTTTCAAATTTACTAATTGCACACCTGAACTTGTAAAAAGGTACAAATTATTCATTGTTAGACAGGAATTGGTACAAATATGGATTGAACTTAACAGAATTATACCAATTCTCGTCAAACAAAATGACTAATTTGTTTCTTTTGGATGAAACATTGAAAAATTTGGAAGTTTAAGGATTGAATTTACAAGTTCAATGATGAAAATGCCTTTTTTCTTTTTTGGCCGAACAAGGAACAAAATGTCTAATAAACAAGAGACTTTTAATTTGAGTGATTAAGATTCACTCCGTCCTCGGCAACTTCAAATAATGCGGTGAAATTAATTGAGTAGAGTAGAGTAGATGAATAGTGGAGCCAAAGGCAAAGATAGAATCAGTTTCCAACGTAAGAAGAGACAATGCAGGTTCCAAACTACAAGTAGCAAAACATAAGCAAACAACACGTGGCTTTTGCTTTCATGGAAACTTCCATTTGAGAATCAGAATCAGATCCCTTCATCCAACCCACCCAAGAAGAAGAATAGTGGCACGGAACCCCAGGACCACCGCCACCACCCGACCGGATTGGACCCATTTTCATTCATTTCTCATCTTTATCCTCACCCGTCATTACATCTTTGTTTAATTTCCAAAGTTGGCTTTGCCTTGCCTCCTTGATATCTCTTTCAAGTTCAACTATCTAGTTCTAAATTCCAATTCCAATTCTCAGTTTCAAAAGCCTGCTATTAACCAATTTGGTTACATTGTTAAACATTTTGTCTTAAATCCAGTGATTCTATAAATAGAGTTTGATTATTGATTCATCAATTTGATTGAATTCAAATTACAACTAAAGATCATTCTAAGTAACTTCTAATTTTGTCATTTGGACCCTTAATTTCATAATTTGCATATCCTTGTCCTTTCTTGACTTGAAATGAATCTAGTGTGTTTTAATGTAATGCATTTTGAGTACATTTTTGCATGAAATCACCCCTTTGATGCACTCTGCCATCTTCCTTGGTTGTTTTGAATCGGATTCTTGACCTTTGTGACCTTGGTCTTGTTTTTGAAATGCCCGAAAATAAAACTCTATATGCCTAAAATCGGCTTAGTGCTCAATAAACTTATACAAAGCGGTCAAATAAGGCTCCGAATTCTACTTGCAGCCAAATAAGTCCCTAAACTCTTAAAAATACCAAATAAGCCATTTTCTGACGGTTAAATGCTGAAATAAGGCTAAACATTTTAAGATTTTCTCAAATAAGGATCAAAATACACAATTTCAACAAATTGGATACAATATAAGTTAATATTAGTGAGTGAGATATATATAAACTGAAAAGCACACGATAATTTTATCATATTACGTTTAATGAATTTATTTTGATTTAGGATTTATATATAATACACCGTTAGTGGAGTTTAGCAGACTACACATGCAGGGCTTAGGGTTGACATGTGTCCTTTAGAGAATAGTTTTGAATTTTAAAAACAAAACTAATTCTGAAAATGGATATGTGTCAACTCCTCACTCCGCTTGTTGAGTCCAAAATTTACACCGTCAGTGTATCAAATAATTATCTTTGATTAATAAGGTTTGATTTTTAATTAACATGATAATATCATTTTTCTATCAAATTTAGCGTGTACACATGAGAAGCATTGGTTTTAATTTAAGGATTCCCTAATTTGTAAAAATTTGCTAAGTATGTGTTTTAATTTGTTGGAATTGTGTATTTTGATCTTTATTTGAGAAAATCTTGAAACTTTTAGTCCTTATTTCAGCATTTAGCCGTCCGAAAAGGGCTTATTTGGGTTTTTTAAGAATTTAGGGGGCTTATTTGGCTGCAATTAGAGTTCAAAGGCTTATTTGGTTGTTTTGTGTAAGTTCAAGGGCCTTTTTGAGCAATAAGCCGCCTAAAATCTAAATGCAATCTAATGCAATGCATAATTGTATGCTCTGTTTGCTTGATCGAAACGCATGTAAAACAAAATAAAAAATGCAAAGGACCAAAATACTTCTTATTTACAATGCTCTGCCTAAATGCTATGTGTTACAATGCCAATCTGCTACTTTCCCTGTTGTCCTGTGACTCTGCCATGTCCCTTATTCTTGTTCAAAGTCCCACTCTTTTCCCAGCCCTTGTTCTGCATTTTATTGATGAATGTTTTTTTATTTCCAAGTATGAGTGCATCACTTGCCTGCTCTTTGTTTGTGCTTTGTAAGGCTTGAGGCAGGTGATTAGAGACTGGAAATCCATTCCAGCTTGCTAACTTGCCTTGGGCCAACATTTACTCAATTCCCCCAGGCTAACCTTATGCTTGTGTGCTCACTAACATGATCGCTTTGTTGCTGCTTTTTGGTCTGTTGGCCTTTTGTTTTATTGCTTGATTGTTCCTTCTTCTCATTGCCCTTACCTTACTCTCATGAGGTGGGAAAGTTAACTTTCCCACAAAAGTGTTACTATTTTCCCTTGACTTTCTTTTATACCCTCAAAATTTAATAACTTTCTCACGTTAGCCAAACATGGTAATCCGATTCCCACAAAAACAAAAAATGTACACATTCTCACTAAAATATCATTCCTAAGAAAGAGGTGTGAATGCCATTATCATGTGATATATATAATATATATATATATTTATAATATATATATATATAATATAACATATAACATATATTAAAGTTGAAAATAGAATTACCCTTTTGTCCAGCTATAAGATGCATCGCATTCACCCAAGAACAAATTGTCAGAGGTATTTCGGTATTTTTATACTCGGTATTTTCGTTATTATTATTGATTTTTGAGGGCGTTTTGGAAACTTTAAGATAAAGTTACTATTTGGTGGGTCCCACTCTTAATAAACAAATAATTTTTTGTTGTATTATTTATCAAATGATCCTCATAATTTTATGCTTTTTGCTATTTAATCCTTTACAATTTTGGGTTGGACGATTGAACGCGTCGGCTTTTATTTTTGTATTTTTTTGTTCTATTTGTCCGATTAAGCTGATTCAAGTGTCTATCAAAAGGTAATTTCATGATCTACAACTTTCATGAAGTACTCAGAAGCCAATTTTAATGTTTTGATTCTAAAAAATGCTTATGAAATTTTGTGGTCTCGATTGTCGGTCTATCTAATATAGTATAATTTTGCGGTCCACTTGTCCGATTGACGTTGTTCAAGTGTCAGTTAAAAGGTTATTGTGTGATCTACGACTTTCATCAAGGGTCTGAAAGCTGAATTTGATTAATGAGTTTCGTAGAGAGTTTAAGAGGGAATTTTTATGTTTGGTCTCCATAAATAAATATTTTTTTTGCTGGATTATTTATCAAATGATCCCCATACTTTTATGCTTTATGATATTTAATCCTTTACAATTATGGGTTGGACGATTTAACGCTTCGTCTTTTTTTTTCTTTTTTGTTCTATTTGTCCGATTAAGGTGATTCAAGTGTCTATTAAAAGGTAATTTCATGATCTACAACTTTCATGAAGAACTCAGAAGCCAATTTTAATGTTTTGATTCTAAAAAATGCTTATGAAATTTTGTTGTCTCAATTGTCGGTCTATTTAATATAGTACAATTTTCGGTCCACTTGTCCGATTGAGGTTGTTCAAGTGTCGGTTAAAAGGTTATTGTGTGAATTACGACTTTTGTCAAGGGCATGAAAGCTGAATTTGATTAATGTGTTTCGTGGAGAGTTCAAGAGGGAATTTTTATGTTTTGTCTCCATAAACAAATATTTTTTTTCTGGATTATTTATCAAATGATCCTCATACTTTTATGCTTTATGCTATTTAATCCTTTACAATTATGGGTTGGACAATTTAACGCTTCGCCTTTTATTTTTGTATTTTTTTTTCTATTTGTACGATTAAGGTGATTCAAGTGTTTATTAAAATGTCATTTCATGATCTACAACTTTCATGAAGAACTCAGAAGCCAATTTTAATGTTTTGATTCTAAAAAATGCTTTCGAAATTTTGTGGTTTCGATTGACGGTTTATTTAATATCGTATAATTTTTGATCCACATGTTTGATTGAAGTTATTCAAGTGTCGGTTAAAAGTTATTTCATGCTCTGCGACTTTAATGAAGGACTCGAAAGCAATTTGTCCTAATTAATCATGTCAAGAGCTAGAAATCTGCTATTTCATTCATGAAATAAATTTCTCATAAAATAATTTTTCTCAATGAAATTTCTTATTGTATCATAAATGAATCAAACGATTTGCATTATAAACTATTTCCTCATTAACTTTTCACTTACACGGTTACACCATATACAGTCAACAAACACCTATTGATCATATAATCCAGAACCAACATTCTAATTAATTTTTAAACAAAGGAATTGAGACATTCTATTTAGGTAACTTAAATCATGCCTTCAAAACATTCAATATATATAAATACAAAACAGAAAATTGAGAGTGTCCTAAAAGAAACATCAAAATCTTTACAAACCACTATATTAATATATTGAAACATGACATAAACAATACAAAGACTCAATCTTTCCATAATCTTCTCAACCCGTCGCGAAGTACTGGTCAAATATCTAGTATATATAAAAGGAAGCTCAAATAAAATGATATATTAGGTTCAACGTTTAAGTGGTAAGGGCTTTGCAAACTTTTAATCAAACCATAGCTAGATGAAAAAAAAAATAGCTGGTTCAAGCATAAAAGCACCCAAATTTGAGACTTGGCAAACTTGAATCTGCTATTAGGGGAGAGCAAGGTCAGTGGCAAACCGACCGGACCGACCGAACCGAAGAGAATTTGTCTCTGCGATGCGGTTTTAATGACCCTCAGTATACTGTTAGAAACCGACCGAAAAATATTAAAGGCGAATCGGTGGTCGGTTTATATTTTGTTTGCAAAATAACCGACCGACCATTTTAATATATATACATATAATTATTAATATTAATATATATATATATAATATTCCTAAAATATAAAACCTAAAATCTGAAAATCATTTTTAGTTTATTTTCTTCTCTCCTTTCTCTCTCTTCCCTCTTGATTTCTTTCTCCTTCGCCAGTTCGCTTCTTTCTCCTTTCTGATTTCAGCCTCAAATTCGAGATTAGGATTAAGCTTCGATCAAAATTTGTTGGAGATGTAGTCCAGCAAAATCCAGTTTCCCAAAAAAAATCTCATTTTTCTTTTTCCTTTAAACCCAAAACTCGACGAACCCTAATTTCCATTTTTCCCTAAATTTTTCTCGAAGAAGACAACATCTCTTGATATTGATAGCACTTCCATTTTCGGATTTTCCTCTTTCTCTTTGTGTTCTCTTCAATTGATGGGTTGAAATTCTGAAACCCTAATTCCCAATTTGTAAATCGACTTCAGTCAACCCTAAACGTAGCAAAGGTATGTTAATTCCCTTCAATTCGATTTTGTAGTTAATGTATATTACTGATTTATTCATTTCCTCTGTTAATCTGTTTAGGGTTTAATTTACTATCGTTATGTTGTCTTTAACAGATTTTGACAATTTTGTTCTTGTAAGTTTTGAACTACTCAAGTGTTTAAGGCTTTAAGCTTGATGTTGTTGCACCCTTTTGAATTGTTGTGTTCTGTACTTCTGTTATTGTATCATTTTGGGTTATTTTGTTCTGTTATTGGCTTGTTGCAAAGCTTTATATTTTCTTTTTGTGTTGTATATGAACATGGGAAGATATTCTGCAATATTTAATTTAAGACTTTTCTCAATTGTGTATAGAATTTTATTGCAGTAACATTATATGCAAAAAAAAGATAACCGATTATAACCGACCGAGCCGGCATCGGTCAGTGACTGACGGTTTTAATACTAGTCGTTCGGCTTTCAGTTTTCATATCCTATAATTCAAAAACAAAAAAAACCGACACCGGTAATTGAAACCGACCAAAACCAAACCATGCTCTCCCCTATCTGCTACTGCTGAGCTCTTAGAGAAACGAATCGAAATCTGGAAAACCCCTCTTCAACGTTGGGAACTTGGGATGAAAACTAACCTGAGCGGCTAACCCTAACAGAGAAGAGAAAGAGAGAGGCAGATGGGAAAAGTTATGATGCTTTTTTTTTTTTCCCTAAATCCTTAACTAATAACTAATAATGGGCCTCTTGACTTCTTTGTGATTTGGGCCTCAATTTCTTTGTTTATACGATTAGTAACTAAACCCAAATATATAAGAAATATATATTATATTATTTATGTAACTTATTTAGTAATTATTAATTGTCAGGCCGGGCCGGACCTGAGATTTTTACCAATGACAACGTCCGGTCCGTCTAGAAAACGGGGCTCAAAATTTAGTCTAAACCCGTTTAGAAAGCTTAGGGTTCTTGTCCAAACCTTCTCAAATATCGAGCGGGCCAACAGACTTGTGCGGGTAGCCCAGACCTTGGACAACTCTACTTCCCTAGCACAGAGCACACCCATTTTTATCTTGCAATTATTTTTCTTAATAATCAAGTCGGGGTTTTTTGCAGGTGAAATGACTTCGTTTGTAGAAGAAGACGGTGAAATGTCGATGACTAAGACACAGGTGTTCCACGTTTTTATACTCTTCTTCGTAATTGTTGACTCCCTTAAGTCTTTATATGAAGGATCTTCAAGAGTCTTCTTAACAAATGCATCGTGACAAAGTTTACCCAATACCATGAGTTCACCGCAACACTTCTTAGTGACAGCTCCGACAATGAATATACTTGTGAAAACTTCCCTGGCACAAGGCATGCCCATTTTTGTCTTGCAATTATTTTCCATAATAATCAAGTCTGGGTTTTTTGCAACTGAAACGACTCTATTTGTTAAAACAAGAAGCAACAAGATAGAACAAATCTTGAGACTTGCCATTTTTGTGATTAAAAGTGATGTCATTCGTACTGTAAATAATTTGGTTAGAAGATCGTAATTGATTTTCCAACGAAGTTTACAATTGCTGAAAGTTGTATTTATATTGTAATTTAATTCAATAGGAGAGCGAAAACTAGTAAACCAAATGTGATTGTTACCATATTTCAGGTTCCATAGAATTTATTATACCTTTTGATAACAAAAAAAAAATTAATAGTATACGTTTGTTCTCCTTTGTTTTCATTAATGACATTGATTAAACCACAAAGTAAAGGTTAAGAAAAACATAATAACTAATTCAAGACTTCCATATGAACTTTTCAATATGTCAAAAAGAATGAGAAATTCATGTCATGGTATTCATCTAATTGCCGCCATCCCCCTTCTCCTTTGTATAATCGAAGAGACTAAACCAATTATTTAAAGAAAATTAGCTCCAAGTATATTTACTATCTTTGGTTAGTATTAATAATTTCTTAAAAAAGAAAATAAGAAAAATAAATTCTGACTATTCGAAATTCAATTTTATTTCGGGACACCTTTTGTGATAATATTCTTTAATAAATAACATATGTTGTTCGAGAAATGAAAGAAAATTAAACACCTGTTTTCTGTTTAAACGCCACTTAAATAAAAATTTCTATAGACTTTAATCGATTTCAAATTGCAAAGTCAAAGTTTATACAAAATTATTAATTTCACTTTTAGGTACATCTTTTCCCTGAATTACACCCTGGTTTCATAAATTACTCAATGTTAATTTTGAAAACAATTTGAATTAGTGTATTCGATTTTAAACTTTAATCATCTAAGCTACTAATAAAATCCCAAAATAAAAGGCATATTGTAAATAAATAGTTTCCATGCCACCCTCAAAGTCTCCAACTTAAATGTTGGTGATAACAACACGTAAAAAGTGAAAACATAAACTATTCATTCTATAATATATACTAAATAGTATTTGAAAGACCCAAAGAATTTACCAAAGACCCCTTTTGAGGATCGATGAGGAGGCTCCATTTGAACTTTTTTTTGTCCTTTTCTGTCTTTTCTCACTTACCAAATTACGAAGAAGACCCTAGGTTAGTTTCTAGCCAGTTCTTGCCCTTGAGCCTTTTTTTGTAATTATCCTTTTTTTTCACATAAATGTTATAATAACTCATATCCCCCTTAATTATCTAGAATTGTAACCTCTCTTAGGCCTTTCATGTCCATATGAAGAAGAGAGTAAACTTAGTTTTTGTTTAAGTGCTACACACTTTAGAGGAGGAAATAAAATTGAAGTTATTGCATCTGTCCATGTACAAACTAATATTTACTATTTATTGCTAACTTTAGGGCATATGCTCAATGTTAATAGTATAGCCTTTTAAAGATGCAACACATTTAAAATCATAGTACTTTCGAAATTTCCTATGTATCAAACAATTTAATTCGAATAGAAAATTGTTCAAAGAAGTAGATTGCTGAACGTCCGACGCGGCAGCGCGGGCCGATCAACTTGTTAATATTGTGGTTTTGAACTCTTTCTTTTCCTTTGTAATCCCCTTTTTCATTTGTTTTCCTAAGGCCCAAATAAAACTAAAACATCTCATGCATTCACCGGAGATGGCCTCCGAAACTTTCAGAAACGCCGCTCTTACCTTCCTTTCTCTGAATCCCAATTTCTTTTCCCGAAAATCCCACTGGAAAACCTTCGAACCTTCAATACCCAAAACTCAAAAGAACGACTCCGATCGGGCACTTCGGCCGTCAAGTTGCCTCCAAACTCTCATCCTCAAATCCTCTATTCATTTCTAAACTTCTGACGGTTTCAATTCACTCGAATTTTCACCCAAATCAAAAACCCCCAAAATTTCTTATGAACCCTAGTTTTGATCGAGTTCGAATTTTTGCAGAGCTTCGCTACCTCAAAGTCACTCTCTTTTTCAGGAAGAAAATGAGCCTATTTATAGGCCTTCAAAACCCTAAGCCACAGGTTAGATCTCTCTTATCTAACAGTTTAAATTTTTTTTTATTGCTCATTTTTTATTTATATTTCAGCTACTTTCTGATGTTTGTCTCTTTCTGGTGCAGTTTTTGGGAAAGGATGAGAATGGGAGAAGTGAGTTGTCAGCTGAGTCACTCCCTTCTTATCATCTTCTCGACGCTCCCCTTGGATTTTCTATACCTATATGCTTTTAGTCCGAGGTTTCAGGGGTCCTTTGGTGACTCATTGCTTCTCACTCCTGTGGGTTTTCCTCTCTCCTCAGGGTTTGGTTAATTCTCGCCAATTGTCACTTGGCAGCCAATGGGAAGCTCCCAACTCAATTCGGTCAAGTTGTACTCCCCTCTGTGATTTTGTTTGCTGGTTGTGCTTTTCTTGCAACCTGATGCTCATGCTGTTAGATGTTACTGATGCTTTATTTTTACTTTCATCGTGTGATGACCTGCCTTTTGAGTGCGTCTTATTCATGCGACTGCATTGCATTTGATTTTAGCTAAAACTTGACATCATTGGTATTCTGTTGATTAAAGGTCGCTTTGATCCAAACATACAAATTAAGGGGTGCAATTGACAATATTAGAAGTAGGGCTTAAAGCCCTTTCTATCCTCAGAAATTGTACAGTTTAGACATTTTAACTCATGAAACTTTAATTTTGAACATTTTATTTACTCGACTCCCGATTTGGAACCATTCGGTCCCTCTCAAAATTAACTAAAGCGGATCACATTACATTAGTAACGTATACAGAGTGAGCATGGCAATTGTTTATTTCAAAACCTTTTAGAGTGAGCATGAACAAAATCAAATGTCAAGAAGGTGACAATGACATGGAGAAGTGGTGGTTGAGGGTTTTTAATTTGACGAAAGCCAGGCTGATAGCCTGATAGTATGAGTAGTCAAATGCTGAAATAATAAATAATCAGACAGAGATTGTCAACCACGTTCCTTGCTTCTATTGAGCTTTGAGGAATCTAAGGACTAAATAAGGTTAGATTTTCAGTAGTACATTTTGATTTTATGATGATGATATTATGATCAAATTTAATAATAAGAAATTGATGAATGGTTAAAAATGCAGCAAAGTTTTGTGTCGTAGCAATTTAGTACAAGTAACAATTTGGTTTCTTCAGAATACCCTACCCACCACTGATTTGTACTCTTTATAATTAATTGAAGTACCATATAAATATACTACTATATATATATTTATTGTACAGAGACTCTTGCATACCCATTCATATATATCTGGAAATTGTCGGCATGAATTTCTCTTTTTCTTTGGGGTTTTTTTCCCTTTATTTCAATGAAATTTATTGCATCTATCATATATTCACTCGTCTTTGGTTTGTCCCTTTTGGTAAGAGAAGATTAAAGTTCCGGTTTAGGAACTAAAACATCCACTTCTTTTGGCGCAAAGAATAAATTGTGGAGTTTAATTTGCTAGATTAAGATTTATAACCGAAAGAGGAAGACTTGGTATCAATACTTAAATGCACCGGAGTTATTAGCTCAACTGATAGATGTACCGCGCATGAATCGTGAGGTCCTAAGTCTCACGGAATATGAGTTTAGTTTATCTCTCACAGAATGTGAGTTTAATTTATCAGTTTCTTTGGTTTCTTTGGTATGTAGTAGTTTATATAAGCTAATTTCTTATTTTAGGGTTGATTTTTCATCAGATGTTTGGGCATATATAGATTTATTCTGATTGTAATGAGATTTCACTTATGTCCTTCTAAAAATACTATCAATACTTAAATAAAAAAAATTCAAGAAACCATTTTAAAATGTTGAAATATTCAAAATGAAACCATTCAAACTTTAGGGATGGAAGTGAAAATAAAATAAAAGATTAGGAATCATGAATGGAATTTATCCTACACTCTTATTTTCAAATCTCAATGGATAATCTATAGTTGTTACTAACAATTTTGACGATCAATGACAAGAGAAAAACTCTATAGTTTATTTTCGTCAACATAGATGTCATAAAGAGACCCTCTTGTTGTTTTTTTTTTTTTTTTTTTTTTTTT
>AWUE01019826.1:0-53876 GCA_001974825.2 Corchorus olitorius | reverse complement strand
TTTTTTTTTTTTTTTTTGATAATAAAAGAGACCCTCTTGTTAAAGATTCCATCTTAGCTTGTTTCTTTTTTTTTTTTAGACACCATCTTAGCTTGTTTCTATTTGTGAACAGCGAACAACTCTCTCAATGGAAGTTTGAAATTCAATCCATTCACTTCTATTATTATAAATAAATGTTGAAAATTGAGCAATGAAATGTAGTACAGAATTAAGCATCATCAATAGTATTAGGTGACTTTAGCCAACTAGTTCTGTTTTGTATAAAATTTATAAATAGATATTTGAATGATAGTGAAGATTGCACAGATGGATGTCGGTGATGGCTAGATTTAGATTTAGTACTAATTAATCGGCACACGATTGCCCAGATTGTGCAATTCATTCTTTCGCGGTTACATACTTGTAACCGTCGAGAAGTAATTCTTCACATATAGTAAAACTAAAATAAAAACTGCTTTATCCAAAAAAAAAAACTAAAATAAAAACTGCTATACACTTATAGAGTTGGTTATTATCACAAAAAAAAAATCATTAGACTTAAAAAAAAACTGCCAATTTTAAAAAAATATTATACCAAAAAAGAAAACTATCATCAACTACCTTTTATAATATTATTTTTTCATATTTTCACACTCACATAACGAATGTCATATGTCATATGTCTAGTTATCTTTAGTATAGTAAATTAAATTATAAATATCAAACACCGGTTGTTAGTTCAACTGGGTTTAGAGATTAAAGTTTAAGATATCTTTGTAAAATGATACCCGAAACCCCTTTTACAATTTTTTTACAAAATTTTTCATACAATCGTCAATCAAAAGGTTTCCGTACCTCTTAAAACTCTGATCCACAATCGTTCATTATTAATTTTTTTTTATAATAGATTGTTCACTATTGTTGAATCGTGCTAGAGAGTAAATTGTTTCCTTGTGTTATAATATCTCCACTTCACTACTGGAATGTTCTGAAAGTCCTCAACCATAAAAGTCCAAAATAAACACTAATCTTAAGCCTTGCTTTCTTGGTGTAAAAAAAAAAAACTAATCTTAAGCCCTAAATAAATTCAAAGAAATTAGGCCTTTAATTGACAAATTTGAAAGGTTCGCAACCAAATTGAGCAATGGACCCAAGGTCACAAACCTATTTGAGCCACTATAACCTTAAATTAATAAATTTATAAACTTTTCATTATAATCAAATAAGTAAAATTCCCATTTAAGGAAAATCTAGCCGCTCTCCTCTCTCTCCCCTTCTCCTTTTCCTAGTTCTTTTAGTTCTCATTAGTGTTTCGATTGCTCCTCCTACTCCTTGGTTGTCACGTCAAGGGGGAGGAGGAGAATTTCGTTTTTGTTAATTTCTTTGTTTTTCAATAAAGGATTTAGATCTACATATCCGTCCAGTTTTTATTTGAGTTTGTTTTTTAGTCAGTTTGAGTCAGTTTGTTTTTTCGAGTCAGTTTCGAGTCTAGACTCAATTTTTTTCGAATGTGAATTTTATGATAGTTTTAAGCATGATCAACCTTTTATTTATTCAGATTTAAGGTAAAATCGTTGTAATCTTTTTCTTTTGGGTGCCAAGGAAGAGATATGTCCATCGAATCAATCACTTGATCATCGTTGATCAAAACTTTTGTTTGGAAAAACAAGCGACAAGGAGGTGATGATAGGCGTGATAGCGAGACATCAACATGATTCACGACAGGAGTTTTGGATTTCCAAGGAAAATCCAATTCTTCAGGTGCAAAAAGTAATCGATTACATGGTTTTCCTGAGATTTGATGTAATGAGGGATGATATCCCTAAAATTATTGTAAAATCAGTTACATGAATGAAAATTATCTATTTTTTTTTTAAAAAAAAGCAATTGAATTTTTATTTGCACCGAATATATTCTTGGTGTGATTAAAATTGCTCACGGGATCCATTATTGTGGTCGACGAGTTCTAAAAGTTGTCAATTGAAAATCTAATCAATTTTATTCATAATTTCATATAAAGAGCCTACCCGTGAAAAAAAATATTATATGAATGAATGAACCACTCACACCACGTTAATTATGCTCCTAAGTACGAAGATTGTGTCAATTTAAATTATTTCCTAGCATCACTAAAACCCTACACGTATAGTATTCTAAATTTAAGGATTTATCCTAAAAGTCCAACTTCTTGAAACTTGGAATTAAACTTAGTAGTACTAAATTTATACCTACATCTTATAAAGAATTTTGAATTTATACAATTTTAATGGTCAAGCCTATGACTAACGTGGTAGGAGTCGTCTATCCTATCATCTTTTTTAATTGTGATTAAATCAAAATTTAACAATAAATCCTATCAAATTTTAGTAATGACTGTGCAAAGATATATAGTATGCAAATTCATTGTGATATGAGTAATATTTGTTTAACCTCTATTTTTCTTCCCCATGTTAACAAAAAAACTATATATTTATCATTTTATTATATATATTATAGTTAATTTACACCTTGACAAGAACATGATTAAGTAGACTATATCAAAATATAATTGAAATTTATTGAGAATTGAGTCAATATATGACTTACATACAAAAAGTAGTAATAAATAATTTGATTTGGACAACTAGAAGAAAATGTGGAGTCAGAGAGAAAAAAAAATTTCAATATAACTTTGTACAATCATTTTTGCCAGATAATTTCTTGCTTTGCAGCATGTTTCGCATGTGCTTAGACCACTAATTTTCAAGTCTGAAGAAACTTCCTAAGAATCCCTAGATTTTCTGAAAGTTTCTCTTGATCGACGGCTTGTTTGGTGGCAAATCTGGAGTTCCATGTTAACAACCTACAGAATTGCCATGAACCAAATTTGAAAATCACTCATCATAATAAATAGTACTTAATTTATTACTACTCCATAAATCGATGGAGTTTAAACATTAAAATTACTAAGCTATAAAGGGGATAACCCAGACAGGGGCGGATTGTAAGGTCACCCAAAAATTTGAAATTTATCTTAATTAATGGTTAATAGACATTTTGGGCTCTTAATTTTTAAAATAGAAACAAATTAACCCTTAAGCTTTCAATTTTATCAATTGCACCCCTGATTTTTCAAAAAAAAAAAAGACGAATTAACCATTTTGAATGGAAATTAGCTGGTTCCGTTAAATTTTCGTCCAATCAGTCATTTTCAATCATTTTTGAACGGAAATTGAGTGGAAATTTAAAGGAGTTGCACCAAATTCTATATAAAAAATTGCTGATTTGTCATTTTTTACAAGTTTATAAGTGTACAGTTGATAAAATTTGAAGTTTAAGGGATAATAATTTGCACTCCTTTTACAAGTTCAGGGCCAATATTATGTCTAATGTCTAATATACGACTTATAATATGTATACTTATGTATATTTTCTAATTAAAAAAATCTAGAATTGCCCCCTCAAAAGAAAAAAAAATCAAATTGATCAATTCTAATAATACATATTAAGATCCGCTCCTGCCCTCTTCCAACACATGAATCATATTTCACCAATTTTCAATATTCAACTTGATTCTTCCAAGATAAAATTTTATAAATTTGATTAATCTATTTTTTAGGAGCAAGAAAAAAAATGCGATTATTTATTTAATATAATTGAAAAATGTTTATGTTTTTTTTTCGTAATCTACATATTTTTATTTCTTTTTAATAAATATACAACTTACAATTAGTAATACATCCTCTCAATAAATGTGTTTCCTTGCTTGCTCGAGACTGAGATTGTACATGCCACCATACTCTCAATGAAGGAAACGTTTGTGCTATACCTTAGCAAAGATGGTTGTGAATTGGAATATGATTACAAGGTGTTTCGAAGCCCATCGTATCAACTGCTGGGAGGGTTTTTAAGGGGACAGTCCAAGTGGTTAAGAGCTTGAGCTTTCAATAGGAGGTCTCAATAAGATATTTCGGGTTCATTTAATTCACTCATTTATAGTTGATTGGTTTTAAAATTTCTTTTTTTATACGGACCTCCCAATATCAAGTAGCCACCGTGAATCTCGACTAATGTAGAATCGAGCAGCATCAAATTCCAATTTGGGAAATTCTCCTAACACATATTATCTAAATTCATAAGACTTAGAACTCGAGATTTTGTCTTAGATATTAAGCTTCCAATCAATCCAATAGATATTCGACTAATATAATATAACACCCATGAACTAAATACTAATTGTTGTTTAATATTATAGAAAATCTTACAGGCAATGGCAATTACATAAAAATTGAAAGAGAATCGAAGAAATGATCAATATATCAAACCAAAATTCTAAAGAATACTCGAATAGAAGATTTCTTAATTAAATTAGAGGACTCATGGTCAAGAATGAAGCAAATATACTGAGACAGCAGTGATGGAAAAATAAAAATATTGTTCACCACCATAAAGCAAAAAAAAAAAAGTCATTATAAAAACAGAGTACAGTTGAATAATAAATGTTATAAATAAATTTTAAAAATATACTAATACAGTAAAGAAAAAAAAGGAAAAAAAGAAGCACAGTATTCAACAAAAGTGCTTAGCGAGTATTAGCCTCACGCTCATCCATTTGTCTTGGCGGAAAAGCACAATCTCCCCACTCCAAGCCAAAAAAAAGCTAAGAGAAGAAAGAAGAGAGTGTAAAAAAGGAGGAAAGGGAAAGTGAGAGAAACAGAGACATGGGCTTCCAAGCATCCGCCGCGGCACCACCAGCAATAGCAAACCCAAATACCCATAGCACCACCACCAAAGGAAACAGGGGCGCCATGGGTTTACTCCTCATCTTCTTCCCTGAAGACCAAAACAAAATCAACCCATCAACAAGATTCATTCGAAGAACAAGTTCCAGTCTCCTTTTCAATAAGGCTCAATCCACCATTTCTATTTGTGCTCTTTTAGTTTTCCTTACTCTTCTCGTCTTCACTCTTTCTACTTTTGAACCCTCTATTCCCACCCCAACTACCTCCCAAACCTCCACTGTTAAAACCTCCCGTCGATTTTTATCCCAAAACTCCCATCTTTCTTCTTCTTCTTCTTCTTCCGATTCCCATTGGTTTTTTCCAATGTGGGATTATAAACCCCTTCATGTGAAGCAGAAATCCAATGTTTCTTCTTCTTCTTCTTCCTTTGCTTTACAAGGGATGGGGACTTTGTATAGACGTGGGTCGAAAGCCATGAACGATCTTATAGTTAGCCATGTTGTTGAAGATGTGAATGAAGATGAGCTCAGGCTTTTCTTACGAGTCTTGCATAGGTCAGGCGTCACTTCAAAAGCTGACACTGTTTTCATTTTTGGGTCTTCTTTGTTATCGTCAAGATTCGGCCCTGTTATTCAGGAGGAGAACGAGTCGTTCTTCAAACTCGTTCAACATTACAAGGAGATGAATAATAAAGATTTCCCGGACTCGGTTTTCCGTTTCGACCCGACCCAATTCTGGAAATCAGGGAAGAAAGATGTGGCGGAGCCCATTTGGGGAAAGAGGAGCCGAGGGAATTATAGCAATAATCCAACTGAAGCTGAAGGTGAGTCAACTCGGTTGACTTATGGCTCGATTGTTGGGTTTGATGTGAATGAGTTGGATCCAGAGAACTCGCTGGCTGGATTTCTGGATCACGTTCCAATGCGTTTGAGAAGGTGGGCTTGTTACCCGATGTTATTAGGAAGAGTCAGGCGAAACTTCAAGCATATGATGTTGCTAGATGTTAAAAAGTTGATGTTACTGAGTGACCCACTCGGCCGTGTTCGGAATCGGAGTCCTGAGTCGGTTCTTTTATTGACCAAGGAAAGCAGCTCCGGCAAGCATGGCAAGAAGAACTCGGAGAAAACTCATTTACAGGTCAACTCAGCGATTCTGATGGGTGGAGCTAAGGGAATTCGGAGATTAGCCAATGCAATGTTGACGGAGATTGTCAGAGCTACAATGCAGCATAAGAAGAAGAACTCAATTTCCGAGTCGGGAATTCTGAGTCAACTCGTCGGCAATGAGCACATACTGAAGAATGTGAATTTGATCACCTCGACCGAGTCAATTCAGGAAGCGAGTTCACTCATGGGTTTGAGCTCCCACTCAACTGCGGGTTATACAATAATCCAACGTGGTAATAGTAATAATCATGATCTTAATTCTATAATTATGAAGTTAATATGTTTATCTGAAGTAGATTCTTCTGTTTATAGGGATTGTTAGCAAAACAAAGAAAAAAAATATAAATTAGCCTTTTAGAAAATAAAAGAAAATATATAAGTTTTGTTCTTTTTCTACTGTAAATTCTGTCTTTTTTTTTTCTTTTGTTTTTCACATGATGTATACAATATTTTTAGATTAAAAAAGTAAGTTCATGTGAAGTAGATTATGTGTTTTTTATAGGATTCTTGGCAAAAGAACAATTAAAGAAGAATTACTAGAATTTTTTAAATTGAAAAAATAAAATAATAATAGCAGTAGAATGTTGAAATTTTGTTCTTTCATATGGTTGTGTTCCTTTGTTTCTTCAATTTTTTTTTGTCAAATTTTTAATTCCCTTACATTAAGAATTAATTATATATTAAATAATATTTTATCCAAAAAAATTATATATTAAATAATAGATCATAAATTTTTGTTCCATATTGTAATGGGAAAATTAAAGATTATGGTTGAAGAAATGATGTTGAAGAAAAATGTCTGGTGGGTAGATGACAAAGAAGAGCCCGAGGAGAAAACTGAAGATTTTGGCCAATTTCCATTTCACGTTCCTATTCCTTCTTTTTTTTTTTTTTAAAAAAAAAAAACAATAATCAACTTCAATTCCATTTAAATATCAGGATTACAACTGGTAGATCAATTCCACCCCAAACATAATTAGCCCTAACACCACTTTTTATATGGGCTAAATTATGAGCAAACTTATTAACTACTCTATTAACATGCCTAAGCTTACAAGAGTAAAAAAAAATACATGATCTCTGTAATCTGCTGCTGAATCAAAACTCCACCTTCCCAAAACGATTGTTTCCCTTTGTTAATCTCTAACAAAGCTAACAATGAATCACTTTCTACTTCACATGTCCAATAACTAAAAGAATAACAAAGCAAAAGTCCAAATCTCAAGCATAAATCTCTGCAAACAAAACATCTGGAACATGATCTATTCTCGTTGTTGCTCCAAATAAAACATGTCCCTGCTCATCTCTAAGCACCACTCCTAGACCAGTTTCACAACGATGAGCATAAAAAGCTGCATCCGTGTTCACCTTGACATCACCATGCCGTGGAGGTATCCATCTTGGTTGTAGTTGCTCATTTACCCCCATTGTTATTTGCCTAAGAAAGCATTGCTCCATGTCTCCGATCAATCGTGCAGCAAAAGAACACAGCACGGAAGGTACCTGACACATGCTCATGAAGAGCTTTGTTTCCATTTAGCCAAATCAGCCATAATACAAAGCACACCACCTCCAATGAACCCAGCTGAGCGGCCTTCTCCAAGCATGACTCCTAAAAATCATCCCCTGCTAACCAACCATCTACATAACTCAACATCCAAGGGCAACAAATTTCCCAAACCTTTCGGCTGAATTGGCATTCAAAAAATACATGAAACAACGAGTTCTCTACTCCAGAGCATACATCACAAGTAAGCAAAATATTTACTCCACGTTGCCGCAACAGACTCTTTGCTGGCAAAATACCCAAATTCAAACACCATAAAAAACTATTTAACCTTGGTCAAGACTAAGACTCCCCATACCAATGCCATTTCTTTGGTCGAGCCTCTACATTATGCTCCTCTCTTCCTAAAACCTGTCTAGCTACATGATACCCGCTCCTTACCGTGTAGCATCCATCTCTTGCATTATTCCAATTCAAAATGTTATTTGTCACTGAAGGATGTAAAGGGATATTGAGAATACGTTGCACATCATCCTCCATAAATAACTCACGTATCAAATGCTCATTCCATTTTCCATCATGATCTAGAAAGAACACTTACCACATTATTTTAACTAACAACTCCTAAGCGAGGCTGTGGGCGTAAAGAAGGTGGGTTATTTATCCACTTATCCCGCCATAAATCCACATCTGATCCACGTCTTATTCTCCAACGACAGCCTTCACGAAACACTTCTCGACTGGCAAGTAGACTACGCCAAACAAAAGAAGGGTTTTAACCCAACTTCGCCTGCATAAATGCATCATTGCCAAAATATTTGGATTTAAAAATCCTAAAGCAGAGTGATCTGTCATCCTGTATAAGACACCAACATTCTTTAGCCAAAAGTGCAAGATTAAAGGCTTCAAAATCTCGGAAGCCTAACCCTCTATCTAGTTTTGACACACACAAATCTCTCCAAGCCTTCCAATGAATTTTCCTCTTGTCATCACTACTACCCCACCAAAAATTCGCAATGATCATGTTAAGTTCCTGCACAAATGTCTTAGGGAACCTAAAATAGCTCATCAAGTATGTCAGAATTGCTTGAGCCACCGCTTGGATCATTACTGCCTTCCCCGCAATGGACAACAATTTTCCTTTCCATCCCTGAACTCGCTTCCATAATCTATCTTTAATCAATTGCAACTCCACTTTCTTAGACCTGCCAATCATTATTGGCATTCCAAGATACTTATATCTCTCTAACACTTTCTGAACTCCTAGCCGCCGCATAATCGAATCACGAAGACAATCCGACGTATTACTACTAAACAGTACAATAGACTTATCAATATTAATTAGCTGTCCTGAAGCCAGATACTTATATCTCTCTAACACTTTCTGAACTCCTAGCCGCCGCATAATCGAATCACGAAGACAATCCGACGTATTACTACTAAACAGTACAACAGACTTATCAATATTAATTAGCTGTCCTGAAGCCAATTCAAATTTCCGCAATAACTTTAACACCACCTGACATTCATCCAGCGAAACACGAATTAATGGTAGACTATCATCCGCAAATAATAAATGAGACACCCTAGGTGCATATCTAGCAATAGATACTCCATGAATCTGATTACATCTTTCTGCTTGCTGCAACATACACGAAACCTTCCATTCAAAATAGAAATAAATACGGAGACAAAGGATCACCTTGGCGAATACCCTTACTAGGGATTATTTTTTCCGTTTGAGTCCCATTAATCTACACCGAATATGTCATTGTACGCACACATGTCATGATTAACGATATCCACCTAGCATATTACCCCAACTTCCGCATTACTCCTTCAAGAAAGAGCCACTCCACACGATCATAAGCCTTACTCAAGTCAAGTTTTAAGGCCATGCCCCCCGGCCACCCTACACGCTTGTTTTTCATATAATGGACTGTCTCGAATGCAATCATCGAGCTATCAAAAATCTGCATACCTGGAACAAAAGCACTCTAATTCGACCCTATAATCTGCAGCATTATAATCTTCAATCGATTTGCAATAGTCTTGGAGGCAATCCTTAAAATTACGTTATACAAGCTAATTGCTCGAAAGTCTTTCACTCCACATGGATTATCGACCTTAGGTACAAGAACCACATTAGTGTGATTAATATCCGGTAACTGTTTGTCATATTAGTTACTTTCTCCCCCACAATATCCCAAAATTATTTGGTAGAAGAATGATGTCATTCCATCTGATTCTGGAGCTTTATCAGACCCCATTTGAAAGACTGCTTCTCGGACATCTTCAGGACTAAACTGACGGCTCAAGAAATCATTCATTTGAGTTGTTACCCTCACATCAACAGAACCCAACACCTGCTGAATGTTTGAATTACTCGGTAAAGTAGTTCCAAAAATCTCACAATAATAGTCATTAATTACTTTCGCAATATCCTCCAAGTCATTCTGCCAAGCACCATTAGCTTCTTGAGTTGAAGAATTTGTATTTCTCCTTTTCCTCTGCGAGGCCACATTATGAAAAAACTTTTAATTCCTATCCCTATCCCGAAGCCAAGATATCTTTGCCCGTTGGGGCCACATCTTCTCTTCTTTGTCATATAGTTCATTTAATTCATCCAAACAAGTGTGCAATGGTCTTGAATCAGCCCATATTGCACCTTAGTATACAATCTTTCTAACTCCCTTTTATTCTTCATTATACTATGCTTATCGTTTCCAAAGACATGCTTATCCTAATGAGCCAAACTATCAGCACATTTAGTGATACATTGTTGTACATTTCCAGCCCGTTCCGTATTCCAACTATCTGTAATAATCCCATGGACCCCTTCATGTAAGGCCCATATCTTCTCAAACCAGAACTTCTTTCTTCCATGGTTTTCTACCAAAGGCTTATCTAAGACATTAATGAGTAGTGGGAGATGATCGGACGCCGAAGTAACTAGATGTTCAACAAAAGAATAATTAAACATTGCTAGCCATTGTTCAGTAACAAGACAACGATCAAGTTTCTCAAAAATCATGTCATCACCCAATTTTCGTGACCAAGTCATACTTGGCCCTTTAGATGGAATTTCATGAAAATTACAAAAATCAATTGCTTCTTTAAATGCTTCCATCTGGCGTTAAGGTCTAAATGAACCTCCAATCTTTTCATCATTTGTCAAAATTTCATTATAATCTCCTGCACACATCCATGGTAATTGAGAGCTTCCTGCTAACGTTTTCAATAATTCCCATGATTCATATCTTCTACTTGTTTCAGGGTGCCCATAGAAGCCTGTGAAACGCCAAGCATTTATACTATTCACATCAATTATAGTATCAATATGGCTCAAAGAGTAAGACAACAAAGAAACTCGCATAACATTATTAAAAAGAAAAGCCAAACCACTAGCACACCCTACACAATCTACTGCAATACAATTACCAAAACCTAATTTTACTCTAATCCAGTCCATCTCAGACTATCTATGCTTAGTTTCAGAAAGAAATAAACAACTAACATTCTTACTTCTAACCATATTACCTAAGACATGAACTGCCCGGGGAGATCCCAAACCCCGGAAGTTCCAAACCATGAGACTCATTCCTCTCGGCAAAGATGGTCATCACCTGACATCCTCGCTGCTGTATCACCATGTTCTTCCCGCTCAGCTGCAGGAACGTAAAGCTCCACTGTTGATGTTGTAGCAGCTTCAAAGGTCTCAATTTCTTCCTCCCTCGACAGCTTCGTCATACTGCTGCAAGTATCGACCCAAACATTACTCACTGAACCACGTTTCCGCCCATCTTTCTTATTAGTTTGCTGCATGAGATTATCGAAGGAATACTTTGGCGTCACCCTCGCCACTTTCTTCCACTTCCTCATAAGCTGACTACGTGTATCTGTAGTTCCTGCTCCAAAAACAAAAGGAGCTTTTCCCTACTAACTCAGCCAATAATTTCCTAATTTTTTCATTTGGGCCAGTCTCTAGTAATGGACCTTGAGATGCCACCTCACCTTGTTGTACCCATTTCAACCCATCAAATTTAGCCCAACTCCCACATTTGGACCCAAATCCAAAACTCCATCACCCACCCTAGGAATAAAGCCCAAAGTCTCTTTGTCAACCTGTACACATTTTCCACGTTTACATCTGTTGAATTCCGTATAAGACCCCGCAACACTTTCGGCATCTCCATGATCCACGTTAACAACTCCCTTGATTGCCGGCTCGCCTCCCTCCAATTCCTTCTAATATTCCTTAACTGTCTTAACAAAGTCAACAGTTACAACCTTCCTCGTCTCTTGCCGAAATTTGCTCTCAACTTCCGCTGCATAATGACGTTTTGAAATTGCTTCATCATCTCCCAACTACCCCGCTTTCCCCGCACCTAACTTCCCATGAAATCTGGAAACAATCTCATAAGACACATCAGCACCGTGAAATCTGGAACCGATTCCGATAACACGCCACCGTGAATGACCCTTGCTCTGCGATACCATTATATCAGCCCCCCGAACTGGTTCTCCTGGCGCTGTTTGATACCCCAATTTCCGTACACCACTAGTTGAAATTCGTGATCGGGCATCCAGAGTAACAAATCCTCCACCTCGATCAAACCTGACTTTGAAATCGGAGTCTCAGCCCTCATCCTTGCCGAGAACTTCCTCTCTACAAATCCTTGAGTGATCTTCATAGTAATAACAACTGGACAATCCCACTCCTGATGGTCCAACATTCCGCAAACCCAACACACAGCCGACATATTCTTATATCAGAATAGTTAAAACTGTTCCCTTCTTCAATGGTTGTGCAAGATCAATATTCACCCTCAGTCGGATAAAACATCCGTAACCTAGATCCACATCCCAGACCGCGCCCATCGTTTCACCAATAGCAACCACAACTCGTTCATTCATCAATCGAACTGGCACATCAAAAACTCGAACTCAGATAGGACAATGAGTGAATTGAATACCATCCAATGCATCTTACCCATTATACTGTTTCAGAGCCAACAATGAATTATGCAAGTTCCACGATTGTGACACCGGTATGCGATCTTTTTCCAGTTCATCTTCAAATTGAAAGAGATATAGCTTATCTCCAACCTTCTGACCAGTAAGTTCTTTCTCTATCCTCCAGGCTTAAAGCATGATAGTTCGCATTCCTTCGACGTTGGCTCGCCTCCTTGAAAATGATTTCCCAATGAGGCAGAACCAATTTCCAGTAGCATCCCTACCTTCTAACCATTCACTATCGATCACCACCTTACTCTGTTCATCTTCTTGGATCAACAACTTGGAGCAGAGATTTGATAGAGTACAAGCCATATCTTGTACTTCAGTACAACATAGAAAAATTTCCAGAGAAAAAACAATAGAAGATAACACAATAAAATGATTTGCATCCAGACAATATAACAACTACCCCCACTAGTTTGAAGATATTTCAGATTTCGTACCATCTCTATCTTTTTCAAATTCAATTTGAATTTGAATTTCGAAAAGATGATAAAACAAACGAATACAAACAAAACAATCCTTAAGAAATCCAAATGGATTATCAGAGGCAAGAAACTTATACGCCGACAAGAAAGAATCCTTACCTAGAGGGCAAGAGAGCAACAAAGGATTATTGATAATCTTCATCATCATGAGTGGGTCCTTAAAATCTTAAATTAACTATTTAATCAACACCACGCCTAGCTTTGTTTCATTTCTTTCAATTCTTCATAATCCACCAATTCCAACAAAACAGAAGTACTACAATTCCATTCTTTATATATCATATCATGGAAAGCCATTGCCACATTCTTTCTCTAGGCAAGAGGATCTTGAAATGTGTTATTGTATCCCTCATTCTATCCCATTCTATCATGATTTGGATAATCTTGAGCCAACTGTTGGATGATAAGAATCCATATAAAACGTACATAGACCAGCTGTTAATGCAAGCCAGTGGGTGTGATCTTCTATAGACGTTCAAAGCCATTATGAGGCCAAAAAACTTGAAAAACTGAGCAACGATTGCTCAAATAAACCGGACTTACAACATTATATTGGGTTATGTGTCGATCATGCAACACATCATAATCACCAGCTACATGCCAGATGTTGTAGTTGGCACGACCACGTTTGCTAGTGCCGAAGTTTGTTTTGCTTTTTCCAATCTTTTTAATAAATATATAACTTACAAATAGTAATACTTTAAGCATCTCCATGATCCACGATCCTATTCATCACTTCATAGCAAATGAATATATTACTAAATTACAACAATACAGTACTACAGGTCTCGGATTCAAGTCTTGTGAACGGAGAACTATTGTTGGTGTAAAGGATAAATGATCTTTATTTATCCACAACATTCAAATTTAAAATGATTTGATTTAAGAAGATTCGTTTGTATAACTGATAGCTTCCCGTATAGTTTAAACGTATGTATCCTACTTCTATCATAACACGCTGTATATATATTATACCAAATATAACAGAAATAAATTATCTTTCCCAATCAATTCTTCTGATAAATGATCTTTATTTATCCACAATATTCAAATTTAAAATGATTTGATTTAAGAAGATTCGGTTGTATAGTTGATAGCATTCTGTATAGTTTAAACTTCTATGTATCCTACTTCTATCAAAACACTGTTGTATATATTATACCAAATATAACAGAAGTAAATTATCTTTCCCAAGCAATTCCTCTAATAAATTATCTTCATTTATCTGCAGCATTCAAATTTAAAATTATTTGATTTAAGAAGATTCAGTTGTATAGTTGATAGCATTCTGTACAGTTTAAACTTCTATGTATCTTACTTCTATCAAAACACTGTTGTATATATTATACCAAATACAACAGAAGTAAATTATCTTTTCTAACAATTCTTCTACATGGTATCAGAGCAAGTAATTTCAAAGTTAACCGTGCGAGTTATAAACAAACCTGAGTCATCACCAATTTGAATGGCATTTGTGGCATCATATTCAGAGGAAAGAGAAAGATCCTTCATGTCAGATACAAAATGATGAGAAACCCCAGAATCCATACACCAAGCTTTGACATGGTTAGAGTTGGCATGATTGGTTTTTGGTTTAGAAGCAAAAAATGAGCTATCTTTGCGACATTGTTTGACAGTGTTACCAACTTCATCACATATTTGGCAGGTAGGTTTGGAGTAATCAACCGAGGAAAAATTTTTGGGAGTGCCAATGAGCGGTCGGCCAGGTTTCCTTCAATTGAATTATCGTTCAAGAGGTTTCTTGGCAAAATTGGCAGTGAGAACTGGTACATCAAGAGAAGTAGCCTCTTTCTAAGTCTCAAATGATGTGAGTTTATCATGCAACTCCTCATAAGATATAGGAGATTCGCGAGCTCTTATGGCAATGGAAAATTCATGGTATTCAGTGCCAACACCGTTTAAAATAGAAAGCACTGAATCATGCTCGGCAACAACACATCCAACAAGGTGAAGTTTATCGACTAACTGCTTCAGCTTTTGAAGATATTCACCTACAGTCTGATTATTTTCGCGCCGAATGGTGTTGAGAGTGTTCTTGAGGTCCATGATCTGAGACAGAGTTTTGTTTACATATAGCTTAAAAATTTTTTTGCCATGCTTCCAATGTTGTCTTTGAGGATGCAACTAGTGGAAGAACCGACTCAGAAGTCGAAGCAATGATGGCATGAATGTTAAGCTTATCATGTCGAATCCAAAAGTGGTAATAAGGATTAGGAATTGTCTTCTCATCTTTCTTAATTTCTTTAGCAGTAGCAACATTGGTACCATCTACATAGCTAGCAAGATCAAATCCCATAAGGAGTGCATCAAAGTTTGTGGAGGTGAGTTTCAGGGGTAATTGGGCGGTGGTGTTGATAGCAATTGTTGTGATAGAAGAGGTTGTAAGGGAGGGCCATGAGATGGAGTTCTAAGGATTGAAAAAAGCTGTAAACTGTGAAAAAAATCTATGTTCCTTTTTATAAATATTGGTTAAGGATACAATATTGGGTTGAAAAAAAATCTGTGCGTGAAAAAAAAGTTGTAAGGATACAATTATTGTCCTTCTCCATGTTTGCTTCCTCTGATCACACTTATTTACTTCAAGATGTACTGTGTGTTCCTGCTATGAAGCAAAACTTAATTTCAATCTCTAAATTTTGCAAAGCAAATAATGATTCGGTTGAGTTTGATGCTTACAAATTTTTGGTTAAGGATTTGCATATCATGTTGATTTTGACGTGGGGGTTCAATGTTGATGACGTATACCAGTTACCTTCTGAGTCTCAGCATACCCAACCTGTTGCTTACTCATCTGCTCGTGTCTCCACTCTTGATTGGCATAAGAGGCTCGGGCATCCTTCCAAAGGATTTCTCTCTTCCATCGGTGCCATTTGATTTTAAGACATGTGTTTCCGGTGAATGTAATAAAAGCCACAAACAACCCTTCGGTGTGAGTTCTTTGTCTAGTTCTCGTCCTTTAGAACTTATTTACACTGATATCTAGGGTCTAGCTCCTGTTATGTCTTGTGGCAGTTATCTTTATCATGTAATCATTGTCGACCATTATTCGAAATATATTTGGTTATTTCCTTTAAAGAAACGTTCTGATCTTTTCTTGCTTTTTCCCAAGTTTAAGGCTGTAGTTGAAAAATTCTTCAATTCTTCCATTGTTGCTTTATATTTGGATGGAGGGGGTGAATATGAAAAATTAAAACAATTCCTCGAACCTCATGGAATTTCTCACCTCCAAACACCACCACACACCTCAGAACACAATGGTTTTTCTTAAAGGCGACGCCGACATGTAGTTGAAACTGGCCTTACCCTTTTACATCAAACTTCTCTTCCCCTCAAATTTTGGAATTATGCCTTTCAAACAATCGCCTTCTTAATAAACATAATGGCTACCCCCACATTAAAATTCAATTCCCCCGACTAAGACTTATTTCACAAAGATCCTAACTATGACAACTTTCGGGTTTTAGTTGCCTCTGCTTTACTTGTCTTCGCCCATATAATAAGAATAAATTTTCAACCTCGATTTAAATCGTGTATATTTCTTGGTTTGTCTACTAACAAAAGTGCTTATCTTTGTTTTAATCCAGAGTCATCCAAGGTCTATACTTCCAAACACGTTGTCTTTGATGAAAGTCAGTTTCCATATCAAACATTTTGCCCATCCACAAATACCGAGTCCTTTGAGTCTTCTAACTCTTTCCTTGTCCGGCCTAATCTTGTGGTTTTACAGAATCCTGGTCACTCTGAGTTATCTTCTCAATCTCCTCAATCTCCTCAAACGTCATCAACATCAGGCCCCCCATCAAGTGCTGCACTTCCTCTAATTATTCCGGAGCTTGTGCCGACCTCTAAGCCCGTGGTCACTGTTAATTCAGGCTCAACGTTGGCTGTTATTCCAATTGGTACTAACCAACCAATGTTGCAACCAAGCACCACCTCCTCCAGGCAGCCAACACACACTCACTCTATGGTCACTCGTTCCAAAAATAATGTTTTTCGACCAAAGAAAGTTAACATGGCCACCAAGCATCAGCTTTCATCTTTTACTGAACCAACATATGTTTCACATGCCATGAAAGACTCAAATTGGAGTGTTGCAATGTCAGAAAAAATCAACGCTTTTATTAAGAATGGCACATGAGAATTGGTTCCTCCCTTGGCTTCCCAGAATCTAGTTGGTTGTAAATGGGTATTCCGCATCAAGAGAAACCCAGGTGGCACCATATCACGATACAAGGCTTGTTTGGTTGCCAAGTGGTTCAATCAACGACCGGGGATTGACTACTCCGAGACCTTTAGTCCAGTTGTGAAACCCACTACAATCAGGTTGGTGCTTTTTATTGCAATTCAACATGGTTGGCAACTGTTGCAATTAGATGTTAATAATGCCTTCCTTCATGGTACATTGTCTGAAAAGGTGTTCATGAAGCAACCGCCTAGCTTCGCTGATTCAAATCATTCTAACTTTGTGTATCGTTTGCACAAGTCCATCTACGGACTCAAACAAGCTCCCCGTGCCTAGTACAATGCTCTTAGTTCCTCTTTTGTTACATCCGGATTTGCTCAGTCGAAGTCTGATTCAAATCTCTTTATTTATCACAAAGATGGTCTTGTGGCATATTTTCTTGTCTATGTTGATTATACTATAGTAACTGGGAATTCTACTACTTTAATTTAAGTTATCACCTCTGTCTCAAAAATTCTCTTTAAAGGATCCTGTTCCTCTTGGCTATTTCCTTGGGGTTAAGACTACTTCTACACGTCAGAGGATGTTCTTGTCTCACCAAAAATACGTTAAAACGTACTAGCATGGTTGATTCCAAACATGTCACTACACCTATGGCATCTACTGCTTCTCTTACCTTGTCTGATGGTGTGCAACTTGAGGATGCCAAGAAGTACCGAAGCACAATTTATGCACCAACCAACTGATGTACATTAGCAAGCCTTGAAACAGATTCTTTGAAATCTAAAAGGAACCATCTCTAATGGTCTATGTCTTTCAAAATCAACTGAGGCCTCAGCCTCTCTTCAACCTTATTCTTGATGCTGATTGGGTAAGTGATAAAGGAGACAAAAAGTGTACTTCAGCTTACCTTGTTTATTACAATGGAAATCTTGTTTCTTGGAAGTGTAAGAAACAGAAACAGTTGCTCGGTCTTTCACAGAAGCCGAGTATCTAGCCATTGCTAGTGCAGCTGTTGAATTAGCCTGGATAAAAAATCTTCTTGGTGAACTTCATGCCTCAATTCCTTCATCTCCTACAATTTTCTCCGACAACATAGGAGCCACCTATGTTTCTAAAAACCCAACACTCCACTCCAAAATGAAACACATTGCCATAGACTTTCACTTTGTACGTGATAAAGTAACAGCTGGTCAATTGTATGTTCATCATGTCTCGACACAAGAACAGCTAGCCGATCTTCTTACAAAGCCCTCACCTCGACAAAAGTTCCAATATCTAATGTCCAAGATTGGCGTTTCTCTCAGTAACACCATCTTGAGGGGCGTGTAGAGGATAAATGATCCTCATTTATCCACATCATTCAAATTTAAAATGATTTGATTTAAGAAGATTCAGTTGTACAGTTGATAGCATCTTGTATAGTTTAAACTTCCATGTATCCTACTTCTATCAAAATACTGTTGTATTTATTATACCAAATACAACAAAAGTAAATTATCTTTCCCAATCAATTCTTCTATAGCTAGGAGAGCTCCCCATAGTGGGTCAATCCGTCTCGAACAAGTTTAACTTGTAAATATATATATAAAAAAATATAGATAGAGTGTGAAAAAGAAATCTTAAGATTTTAAAAAGAACATAATAGTACATTATTTTGTTCCATAATCAAGGAATGTGGGATTACTCATACATGAAAATGGAGATGATAAGTCAATTTAAAATTTAAAATTTATATTTTGGGTTTAATTAAGAAATGCTTATGGGCATTGATTAATCGTAGTTACACTAAACTATCTCTTAGGAAGAAAAAATGAAATTGAATACATTATGATTTATGTATCGAGTGATAGAAACTTGATAACTTTGAAATCAAGTTTCAAATTAATTGAAAATTGATGTGAGTATTGGTACCTAAAATGGAATGACTCTATCGATAGAAAAAAATAAATAAATTAAAGGCAATACAATACATGAATTATAGTTTTTTCCCAATGAAATCATCTTAATAATTAAAACCTTTAAAAATTATTACTATAAAACAAAAAGAAATTAAAAAAAAAAAGGAATGGAGAGAATGTGAGTACGTGAGGAGGTAGGCGAGCAGCTACAGGCGTAACGAGTTGTGAACGCATTGATTAAATCCATGTGGCTCTGCGGCTATTGTTTGAATTTCATCTTTCTTTCTCCTCCGCGACGCGTTACTCTGTTTTTTCCTTTTAATAACCAAACCAACGCATTTAAACTCAAGCGCCTTTGCTTTCACTTTTGCCAGCTCTCTTCCAACCCACCATTACCAAAACACCAATCCCCTTTTTATTTTGTGTTATGTTATGTTATATATACCATAAATAAAAAAGAAAAAAAACAAGTAAAATTTTCAGGGATTTAAATTAGAATAAAAGAAAATGAAAATTCAGATGTTCACTAACTCATCAATAAGCAAGAAAGAAAGTATGTGTGTGATACTCCCAATACTGATTCTTTTTACCCATTTTAAATGTATGACATATTAAATTTTCCTATGCATGAATTAGTTTGGAAGAAAGTGAAGATTGCTAAAAAAGAGAGAGGAATCAGAGAGAAATGTTAAAGTTGTTTTAGCTGTTCTGGCAAAGTCATGTTGTGGTAGTTGCATTGAAATTATTCATTTCCAAATTGGAGAGCTTGAACACAGATTTGCAAAACAATGTTGTAATTTTCTGCTCCAGGTAAAACGGCAAATAAAATCAAGGAAGATGTGATTAATTATGAGCTCGTTAGTAAAGTACTTTTCAAATATACGGGTGTAAGCAATACAACACTATTTATAAGCTAGTCGGACTCGATTCGAGTAAATCTTGAATTTATTTAGCCATTGTTGAACGACAGGCCGAATTCAAGGTCACTAGAGCTTGACTCGAGGGTTTAGGTATCTTGGTAATTTTTTTTTTATAGATATTTATTTAAATCATAAAATTACTGATATATCCTTTATTAAAATTTTGAACAACTAAATTTCTAGTTCCAATCGAGATCGAGCTACAAATGTACAAATCCCAAGATTTTTTCAGTTTGTTATCAAGCTTATCTGTCGAACTCGGGTAGCTCGATTTATCTCATATGAAGTCAAGCTTGAGCTTCATAATCCAATTTTGGTCGAGCTTGAGTCAAGTATCGAGCTTCAAATTGTATGTTGAACTTGAATTCCGATAACTGACTACTCGAGTTGGTTCGATTCGAATACATCTCAATTCAAATATACTAATGGTTATTAACTTGAAGTTTATGAATTTTTTTTTTCAACTTTTAAAACCCAAAATTACAAGTTATAAATATTTATCAGCTAAACCTCAATTCATAATTAAACGTTAAAGGTTTTCTCGATCCTCAATTTGATTATTTCAAGATCAATCTGTCTCCTTTTGTTCAAGAATTGAATTAGAAATTTTCTTTCCTTGAAAAGGAAAAAAAAATCGACCATGACAAAATTAAGAGAGAATGAAAACATAATACAATTATAGTACATATTACAACTCGAGAGGGGAAATATCAAATGATCCCATACAACCTAAATTAATCGAACTAGTAAATAATAGGGTCAATCCTAGGAGAAAAGAAATGAACACTCAATTCAAATTCAAATCTACATAAATTCCAACTTAGGGGGAGGACATAACAATTTGAGTAGTCAAAACTCAATATATTTGATTTATCACTTCATGCGTTTGTATATACTTTCACTCATAAACATTTCATTTTAAACAAAAAGAAAAATTTGTTAATTACCTTCATTGTTGGGAATGGAAAAATTCATTATCGAAAAGTTTTAGTGCTATCACATCAATCCGATCTCGATACATAATTACTGGAAGACTATAAAAATGAATACAGATACGTGTGTATTTTACAAATTTAATTAATTATGGTTTATAAAAAAAATATACAGCTAAAATATAGTGGATTAAGAAATTTGTAAAATTTACTTGATTTAGTTAGTAGAACTCATCAATGAATTATGAAGAAGTGGTGGCTTGACTAGTCAAGGCTTAGAGATCATCACACATCGAAACAGAGATCGGAGTTTGTCTTATTTTATCTCTGCATGCATGATGATTGGTAATTGGCTAATCATTTTTCTTCTTTTAACCATACAAAAAGTCAAGTGTTAATGGCCAAAAAAAACACACCAAATGGTTTGCCAGAAAGGTAGACCCCGACTTTCCCACTTAGAAAAAAAAAAAACATATAATGAAGAAATTAAAACGCAAATTAAGGGTATTTTTGGTTCTTGGCCATGATTATTTATTAGCAACGTTGTACCACACATTGCTGTGAATCATTAACTATTTTTGTTTGGGAAGAAATTGTTGTAACTTCGGATATCCAGGAATTAACCAAATAAATAATTAAAGTGGAAACAACAAATCAAAATTTTCTTGTGGACCTATGCCACAAATCTGCACTATCAAAACAATCAATTACAATCAACAATCATAACAATCTCTCTAGCAAACTCTCAATCTAATCAACCCAACATGGGTGATTCTCTCACAACAACCTAAAGCTATCTTAGATTTCTCTCACAACAATACAACTTTTTCTATCTCACACACAAAAATCTAAACAGAAACTGCTTATTTATACTAACACAAACTTGGACTCCAAGAATCCCTTTCCTATTAGGATTCTTGTCCACCAATTAAAAATCTAGAAAAATCCTAATCCAAATCTAAGTAGGAATTGGGTCAAAAATCCTAACAATCTCCACCTTGACTCAAATTCCTTCATCAAAATTTAATTGCTCCACCCTTTAACCAAATCCACAAAAGTGACTTTCTTCTTTGTTGGCAAATCCACATCCTTCTTCTCAATTTGATGTGAAGATACTGATCCATCTCCTCTAATTGTGCTTCCAATCAACTCATACAAATTCTTCGAATTCTTCACTCCTTTCATCACAATCATCGAACCTTTGGTGATCTTCAAGTCTCCACCTCGGCAAGAATATCCATAACCCAAGCTATCCAACTTTCCAAGCGAAATCAAATTCCTTGTAAAGTTTGGAACATACCTCACTTTCCCAAGCATCTTGACACTTCCATCATGCAAACGAAGTTTCACACTCCCAATGCCTTCAATTTTTTCTTCACCATTATTAGCCATATAAACAGGCTTATCACACTTCTCAAATTTCGAAAACCATTCTTTCTTTGTGCAAATATGTTCAAAACAAGCAGAATCAAACACCCACATATCTCTAGTGTCTTTCTTTTCTTCTTGCACCATCAAAACAACAATTTCTTCATCAGAATATTCATCACTATCAGCAGTAGCAACATTAACACCAGCCTTACTCTTCTCTTTAGATTTCATGAATTCCCCCAAATCTTCCTTTAACTTCTTGCAGTAGACTTTTATGTGCCCCATCTCATGATAATAATAACACTTCTTATTACTGAAATCAACCCTTGGCCTCGAACTTGATCTTCCTCTTTCATTGAATCTACTCCTCGATCTTGCATCAATCTTATCTTTTCCATAAGTTCTTCCACGCTCCACCATGAGAGCACCATTCTCTTCATCTTTCTTTTCAGTTTCTTTCAATCTATCATACTCAAAAATTGCAGAAGTCACATCCTGCAAGCTCAAGGTTTTTCTACCAACCATCAAAACTCTAGTCACAGGATCATACCTGCCGGTAAGAGAATTAATCAACAAAACTGCTTTATCAACCTCTTTCATGACTTCATCAACACTTACCAGCTGAGTAACCAATCTATTGAACTCGCTTAGGTGTGCCCTTAAACTTGTTCCCACCTTCATCTTTAATCCAAATAATTCTCTCTTCAAACACAACATGTTAGTAATCGATTTTGACATATAAATCGACTCCAACTTATCCATCAACTCCTTTGGGGTTTTCACATCTAACACATCATACTTAATTTCAGTAGCAAGAGATAAACGAATTGTACTTACTGCTTTTCGTTGAATATCTCGCCACCTGTTCTCATTCATCGTTGCAGGCTTATCAGCTTCAAGCGCATCTCCCAATCCTTGTTGTACTAACACATCTGTTACCGTACTCTGCCACATCTGAAAACTGTTCGTTCCATTAAACTTCTCGATCTCAAACTTCAAAGCTGATTCGCTGCTTTCTGTCATCTCTAATCAACCAGGCTCTGATACCACTTGTTGTAACTTCGGATATCCCAGGAATTAACCAAACAAATAATTAAAGCGGAAACAACAAAGCAAAATTTTCTTGTAGACCTATGCCACAAATCTGCACTATCAAATCAATCAATTACAATCAACAATCATAACAATCTCTCTAGCAAACTCTCAATCTAATCAACCCAACATGGGTGATTCTCTCACAACAACCTAAAGCTATCTTAGATTTCTCTCACAACAATACAACCTTTTCTATCTCACACACAAAAATCTAAACAGAAACTGCTTATTTATACTAATACAAACTTGGACTCCAAGAATCCCTTTCCTATTAGGATTCTTGTCCACCAATTAAAAATCTAGAAAAATCCTAATCCAAATCTAAGTAGGAATTGGATCAAAAATCCTAACAGAAATTCAATTAGATTACTTTTTTTTTTCTAATATAGGTTACTATAGTAATCTAGTCATTTTATCAAATACATATACTATAGTGTAGTATGACTTTGGTATTCGATATAGCTACATCGGGTTATCACCGATCATTGTGTAAATCCCTTCCAAAAGGTTTGTCTACTTGCTAATTTGGGATTTTGGAATGAAAGTACGTTTTTCTCTCTATAGGTTAGATTCTTAATGTGTCTAAAAGAAAGAAAACAAGAAAGAGTAGTATAATTTTTTGTTTCTTTTCCAAGAAAAGGATACTCCGTAAGTTTAATTTGAAAAAGAAAAAAAAAATCATTGGGACACTGAAGTGTGAGTTTGGACAAATGTCTTGTTTCTATATTGTTCAACTTGTTAGAGCATGAAAATGATGCGCTTAAACAAATAATTGAAGGAGGCTTTGGAGGCATCCAAATCAATAACGTACATAAACTTCTATAAATGTCCTTAGGTACGTATATATCTCATGCACATTTGATAGCCTTTTTATTATTTAGTGTATGAATTTGATGGGCTAAGACGGTATTTATCGAAAATGAAAGCTTCAATTATTTTGGTTTTTTAACACAATCTTATTCATTTTCTATTGTCATCTAATTATCACACATCATTCTTTATTGACCTCTCAATTCCAACTCTTCTCTCTCCTAAATTATTGAGAAACAATCAAGGGAAAATAACATAAGTTAATCATCATTTCTATAACTAGATCAACATTAAACGTGATGTGTAGCTAATAATTTTTATTTTAGAAGTTTTGAGTTTAATTCGAAGTAGATAAAGTGAAATTTGTATAATTAAGAACCTCTTTGGTAGCACAAAAATTCTCTCATATATCTATATGCAATTGTTTATACCTCAATTTACAATTGAGGGTAAATTGGTCTTCACATGATTTATATCAAGGTGAGTGGTCAAGATTTGATTACAAATTCTGAAGAAACTTAGTTTCTGCACCACCCTAGTTCTAATTGAATTAGGAAATTCTTGTAATTAATTAATTAAGGCCGAAATTATTAATAAATAATAATAATTTCGAAATTATTATTATTATTTCCATATATGCCGCCCAAAAATAGGAGAGTGGCAAAGAAAGTCAATCGGAAGCAGTTTCCTTTGATATTGCTGCCTGCTAGGGAGGCAAACAAGTAAAAAAGGAAAATTGCTTGTCATCTGCCCATGAGATGAAAAATACCTCATGGACTCACATAGCAAGGCCCAAGTCGTCTCTCAGTCAGAGGAGAGACCGCCCTCTACCCTGCAGAGAGATATTTTTCTTTTCCTGCAGGAAGGAGGCAGATAGCTAAAGTTTGTCAGCAAGAGAAACATCTACGCACGTGAGAGAGGCATGAGATTTTCAACCTCACACCTCCTCCATATAGTCGATCAACCATAGTAGAGTAATCGCCTAGCCTCCTCCCCTCTCCGGGAGGCGAAATTGCAACTTGTATTTTGTTCAATTAAGGACAAAACGGTAAAATTGACCAATTGAAGAGGCTAGAGGCTGCGATTTCTACCAAGGAGCATACCATGATGATCCTTGAGCTATGTAGGTCATCTTGGTAAAATTTCATCCTATTCTGACATCGGAGTAAAAACTTATGCCCGGTTTTCAGTTAAGGACGTTTTGGGGAGTGAAACCAAGTTCACCATGAAGGAGAGCTCGAATTCACTTGAAATTTTTTTCATAGTCTTATGGAGATAATCTAAGCCTACTGGTGAAATTTTGGCTTATTCCGAGATCGTTTGCAACTTTTGCATTCTTTTCAGTTAAGGACATGTGGCTTTCTCACCCCGGTTTAAGCCGTTTTCTTAATTAATTATTATTTTCATGATTTGAAGAGCTAAATATGGCTAAGTATGAGTAATTTCGTGGCTTTGATGATCAAATTTCAATTCATGATGTCAATTGGCCACCACTTAGTCAAAATATTTAAATTAAACACAAAGGAAGCAACGAAGGCTTGCTGCAGTGTGATAGGAAGAAGGAAGAATTATCATCAACTACCCATGAGGAAGATTTCCATCTCCCATCCAAGCAGTGTGGCGCCCTGACATCTATTTTCCCCTCTCCCTAGTAGTTGGAAGCAATTAGAAGGAAAAACAAGCTTCACTGCACCTTCTTGAAGGCTGTCATCTGCATAGGAGGAGGATTTTGCCTTTCTCAGCAAGGCAAGCCCATTAATGCCAAAGCCCATATCGTCCCCTATATAAAGGGATGCCATTCTCAGGTTTTAGGCAGATATCATTCATCTCAAATTCAGCTCCTGAACCTACAAACTTGCTCTGCGCAAAAAACAAGCTTCGTGCTTATTTTCTCTCTGGCTCTGCGCCATTTTCCTCTTGTTCACCACGAGTTCTTACTCGTTCTTCATATTTTTCTTGTTTAGATCTTGTCTCAGGACAATCAAACACTCTTTTAGTGTTTTTCTCTTGTTTCAATCTTGTCTCCGGACATAAAAACACTGTATTCGTGTTTCTCTTTCAGAAATAACAAATCAAATTGTTATTTTCTTTTCAATTTCAATTGCAATCAAAGCAGATCTCCCAGATCTGATCCAGTTAGAGGAAGGCCCAGTTATGAAGAACAATTGTTTGTGGATCCAATGATTTAGATGCTTCGGTGTGACTTTGATCCAGTTCCTACAATCGCTCTGATCTTTTAATCTGCTGCTCCGCGCACCAGATCCAGTTTTTACAACCTCTTTGTCAATTTCAGCAAATTGACTGGCACGCCCTTACGCTGTCATAAAGATTTCTCCGCGAAAACTCTAGCAAGAGATTTTTGGCGCAACAGCAATATATATATATATTTACTATTAAAATTATCCCCAAACTGCTGTATGCTCAGTATTTGGCTCTTCTGCTCTCTCACATTTTTTTCAAACTTGATTGATTAGAATATTTTCATTCACCCAATAATACTGAAATAATGACTCTTTTTTTTTTTACACCAATGACTCTCTCTCTTTACTCAAGGTTTTCTCCCATCCCAAAATTAAAACCCTTTTGTCTCTCACATTTTCCTTTATAAAATTAAAATCCATTGTGTAATTATTGAAATAAAAAAACTTGACGCGGATATGCATGAATAATATCTAATAGTATTGATTAAGATTTCACTTATATTCTTAAAATAAAAAATTAATAGCATAATATTCCCACAAATTAAGAATGTACCCTTGGATGCCCCAATCGCACTTACCCTCTATAGTAGTGCTTGATCATTTTCACCTCCCATTAAGAAAAGCCAAACCACCGACACCCAATAATGTGCCACGTGTATTCACATTATTCACACATGAAAAATTACATTCCAAATTTGATTGGATGATTTGCATGTGGGCCCTATTAGTGCCAATAAGAAAAGGTTGAAGTTTTTTTGTTTAAAAAAAAGTTGAAGTTGATTTCAATTCATACAATACAAATTAAAGATAGGATTTTAGGGTATATTTTATGAATTTTGGGTGGAAAGCCCCACACATTTCTTCGGTGGGGTAAATTAAGGAACAAAATGTGAAGGTTACATAAGGAGGGTAAGGTAAGTGCGAAAAAAAAAGGAAAGAAAATTCCAAATTTGTTGTTTGCAATTGAATAGTGGACTTTAGCTTAGGCTCCCACCCTCCCTTTTTTCTTCTTTGATAATGACTTTGGAAGATTTTGAATGTACAAAAAATGCTAGCTGTAATTAAATTCCCTTCATTGGTCCCAAATATAGAAGAGATCAAAATTCCTAATTATTCAAAGACAAATCATTTGTGACCTCTCCTACCTATATTTCCAATATTCTTTACAACTCTAGATAATGTCACGTTTTCTATTTACTTTGTTCTTTTTAAATTGTTTTACTTTTGCCTTAATCAACTTGTCTTTAGTTTTATATACAACCAAAAAGTAATGTAATACAAAGACAAATTATTGGTATGATACATTATATAAGAATGAATCTTAAGCAGAGCAACTTCGTAGGTTAAGGATGCCTATAAAATTAATGTGATTATTATGGTTTTCATTTTCTGAAAATAACAAAGGTATAGTTATAAGAAATAATGAAAAAAAAGAAGAAATAATGAAATTAATCATTAACTCTTAACTCTCACATAAGTAAGTCGTGAAAAAAGTTTAGCTACAAATTGACAAGATTTAATCCTAATTTATATAATTTTTTTTATGAAAAAGAAAATTGAACTTTCATTTATATTAACGAAAATTAAACTCGATACTGATATTACAATATTTTTTTAGAATGTCTTATTCTGTTTGAAAATGTCTCAGTAAAATTGTGTAACTCATTCTTCGCGTCAATGAATCTTGTTGGAAATCCCAAATCGTTAGCCTCGAGCAATGTTGATAACTCCGTAACACGTCCAACACTCCATCGCTTTCGCTTGTTTTTCAAAAAAAAAAAACGCTTTTACCAGCGATATAAAAGTGACTGATTCGAATAACATATCTTTTCCATGACATGAATAAGAAAGCAATACATTTTTACCTCCCATCCTAATGGAAAAGATCGACAATCCTCAAATCAATTGTAAGATTCAAATTATTAAAAAAAACTGACTCAACAACACAAACTAACTCAACAAAACTCAACAAAACAAATTGATTAAACTGACTTAAAAAACAAACTGCAGATCTATCTAATTTATATAATTTTGGAATTTCAAAGTAAGTACAAAATTATAACATTAATTGTGCGATAAAGTTTTTAAATGATTATATATAAGTAGTTGCAGTTATGCCACATTGCATACTCGATTCCTTGCCAACTTCTATCAAATTTGATTATGTGTGGTTATCACTCTAAATTTATAAGCATTTGTTAGCCAATGTTAGTCGATGTTTGGAGAGTTGATTCCGCTATGTTTGATAGGAGAAAACGTTTTCTATTTTCATTCTCCAAAAATATAAAAGAATTTTCACTACATTGTCATTTTTATTTTCTAAAAATATATTTATTTTCATTGACATAGTGTGTCTTCTTGATTTTTTTGATATTTTTGAAAAATGAAAATAAAAAATGTTTTCTCCTATCAAACATAGCTGAATTCTCTAAATTGGACACACATTCTCTCTCAACAACAAAGTATAGTAAAGAGAGTTAGGACTCAGGAAAGAAATGGATTTAGGCGCCGCACCTCTACTCTCCAAAGTCCAAACTAATTAACTGTGCAATTAACTTTAAATAATTTACTTATATAGCGGCGGAGCCGGTTAAATAATCAATTCAGGATATAAGGTTTGCCTAAAAACGCAATTCAGGATATAACGTTACAAAAATGTTAATTAAGGATATAACATTACCATACCCGATCAAATCAGGATAATTTTGGCCGGAGGTCTGTTTTTGAACAACACGCATCGTTAAGTCGCGTTATAAGCCAAAACCTTTGAAAATATAGGCTTTTTTAGCCGGATGGGCTGGCTTTTTCAATAGCCACGTGGCTAACCCTTGTTTATATATAATATATTAAAAAAACCCAAATAATATACTTAATATTTAATAATCTTAATAACTTTAATAAATATGATTTCAAAAAAAAAAACTTTAATAAATATAAATAAAGGATAATCTGTCAAAAAAGAAACCCTAAGTAAAACAAAAAATTGTATAAAACCACCGCCACGGCGCCACCTCCACCACTACATCCCACGGAAAATCGATATACCACGGCGGGACAAACCTTCATCTCACCGTCAGCAACAATGCTTCTCCTCTATATTAAAATGGCAGCCACTATATCCTTTAATTTCCTGCCATCACTCCCCATGTCAAGTCACGGCATCAGTGCTTCCGGCGTAAAAATTATGGCCACAAAATCAATGAGGAGAAGAACCCTCGGAGCAATTTACCAATCTGAGAAGAATCAATACCCAAAAATGCTCTTCTCAAGGTAGCCTGGAATGGCTCCGAGCTTTTGGGGATTGCTTCCTATTTCCGATAACCTGCTAAAGTTGAAGAAGCCGCCGCCCAGAACAATCTCAGGCTTGGCCTAGATGGTTCGGGAGCTATTGATCGTACAATAGTTGTTGAAACCATCAAAGATGACTTTGAAAGATCTTGTTTTGTCACTGGTAAAGATCAAGTTTGTTTCTCTTTTTTTCAATTACAGAAACTCCAAGAAAAAGTGCAAGAAAAGAGGTTCTTCATGTGTCAAATTTTCTTCTTCTTCTATTATAGCACAAATGCAAATATGATATAAATGTTGACGAGTATGTGGAATTAGTGAGGCTATTCTCGGTCCTGCTCTTTATAATTGGATAATTGTTTTGTTAGGAAAATTTGCTTCTTTTATGTAACTTTTGTGATTTTCATTTTAGCATTTAGAAATCTAATTCTTATGAGATTTAATATTAGAAGATACAATCCTTTAACACTGTTGACATAATTCGTTGGAGTAGTTTTTTTGTAATTTGGGTGACTTTAGATTCACTTAATTTCATTCTTGAATTTGGGAAACTGGATTTGAGTTCAGAGAAAGAGTGAATCTGGTGATTTTGTTGTGTTTGGAGTTTTGGTTGTGTATGGTGTTCCATGAGAAGCTCATTCTTTTTTTTTTTCAAATTTTTAGTGTTTGATCGGTTTGATGGGGATAGAGAGAGGCAAAATTTGTTTGTGGTGGGGACAATTGGGGTGGGGTGCACATGGGTTAAATTAAAGTTGTATTTTAATTTATTTTTTAAATCTTTTTTATTTTTTGAAAATCCACGTGGCTTACACGTCAGCAATTAACGGCAAGTGTTGTTCAAAAACAGACCTCCATCCAAAATTATCCTGATTTGACCTGATTTGGTAACGTTATATCTTTAATTAATTTTTTTGTAATGTTATATCCTGAATTGTGTTTTCAGGCAAATCTTATATCCTGAATTGGTTATTTAGCCGGCGGAGCCTATATATGTGCATTCAAAGTCTTTTTGGTGTGTAAGATGTGCAATCAAAGTAGGACTTACCCACTATGTACCGAAAAAAAGTTGGACTTACCCACTTTTAATATAACTTTCTTTTTATAGTATTATTTATGAATGAATACTATAAAATAAGCATTCTTCTTCTTCTTCTTCTTTTTTAAAAAAATAAGCTTTCTTTTCTTTTCTTTTCTTTTTTTCCAGAAAATAAGCTTTCTTTGAATATAAATATATCTACATCTACATTTATAATGTTTATGGCTAATGATAATATATTATTTTTTGCTACATATGATAATATATTATATACTATACTATTCATATATTAGTTAAGTTGACAAATGGAGCGTTGTTGTGATTGGTTAATTTTTTGGATTTTCTTTTCTTTTTTTTCGGGTTCGCTCCTTCAGTTTCCTGGGCCACTTTCTCAATTTTTTTCTCATGTTTTTAGAAGCCCATATGCTTCCTTTTGTAATGTAAATTAAAATGGAAAATAGAATCAACATTTGCTTATTGTTTCTTTTGACCTTACATCGAGAATTCCCAATCTTTGAGCCAGTAAATTTGAGGTAAAAGCTTCCAATTTTTTTTTATTTATTTATCATTGAGCATTGTAAAGACTCTTTTACTTTATGTTTATACCACAATTTACATCTTGAATAAAATTGTAAATGCACTCAAGATGTCAAGATGGATGGCCAAGATTTGATCTCTAAAGTTCTATGGATGGCTGGATTTAAGACTAAATACCCAAAAAAATCCCTATTGTTTTGCTTTTGGGACAAAATAATCTTTATGTTTTTTTTCGGGATAAATTAATCCCTTACGTTTCAAAAATGAGCCACGTTAGTCTTTTTTGGACGGTCCGTTAGTCACGTGACTAACGATCGTCAGATTTGCTGGCGTGGCTTTTACACGTCAGCAAGAAGTCTACGTGGCATCGAAAAGTAAGGGACTGATTTGTCTCAAAAGAAAAACATAAGGGATTTTTTTGTCACAAAAGAAAAACATAAGGGATTTTTTTGTCCGAAAAGAAAAACATAAGGGATTTTTTTGTCACAAAAGAAAAACATAAGAGATTTTTTTAGTATTTAGTCTATAATTTAATTTTCGAAATAAAAAATTGATTTTTTTTCTTTTTTCCTTCTTCTTTCCAAAAACTCTACCAACAATGTATCAAATAATAACTCATCTTTTAAAATTAAAATGGTAAAGATAATTCTAAAAAAAAATGGTAAAGATAAAATAGTTATAAAAATATTGAATTTAATGAAATAAAAATATAATTTTTGGTAAAATAAAACTATAAAAGTTTAAATAATCCGGTGACTCATCAAGCTTTGCTTTTTTGATGATTCAGTGATTAGCCCTTTGGGCTAAGGCAGGGAATCTTCCAATTTGAGGGTGATAACAATGGTGCTTTCCATGAGTTTAAATTGAGTCTGCTTTGGGCGAGCAATTTTCGTTGTCGGAAAGTCGCTTTCCTCATCAGGCCGCGTTGGGTTTCTTCCCAAAGTCAACCGGCCTGTTTTGATTCCACTTGCTACTGCTCCTTTGCCATTTTTGTAATTAGGAACAACCTCCAAGCTTGGCTGCCCCATCACGAAAATGGCAACTAAGCAGATTCCCTCTCCTAATGCCTCCAAGCCACAACTTCCAATGGTATGGGCTTGGTCCACGATTAGTCTGCAAGTGAGATTAGGTTAGTATTAATCTTTTCCGCAAAAAGATAAATATGTTGGAATTTGAATTAAGAAGGAGGACTTCCCTGGTCATCTTTCACGCAGCGGGACATTTTGTTTGGCTCGATGCAGCAGCAGGCTAAAGTAGCTTTTGACCCGCATGTCGTTTGTGTTTTTGTCCTCACTTCTTTGGCAAATGACACGGTGGCAAAGCTTGGGCCTTTATGAGATGCAGCAGTAGCAAGGTCCTGCTGGGCCATCTGTGGCTTTTGTGTTTTGGGCTCCTTGCTTTGAGAGAATTGTAGCCCAACTCCAATTGTATTCTTGGGCCTCCAGACTTTGTAGTAATAACAAGGTGACATGGCCGAATATGTTATGTATGTGTTTATGGGACTTTGGATTATTGGGTATAAGAGATGAGCCTTGAGTGTGTTTGGTGGAGAATAATGTGGGCTTGGGTATTCTCGATTTTGACCCCTAACATATAGTATACATATATTATATAAGAATCAAAATTGAACAATAACTTGATCCAATGATCCTTAACTAATATGTAAATTAAATATTTAAACTAAATTAACCGTAACATTTAAATTTTAAATTAACATAAATAAATATGTAATGCATATGATTTAACACTAATTAATGAAAATTAATTGTAAATTATTTCAAATTAAAACTAATTAAACATTAAATTAAACAAATTATGAAAATTGAAGCTTTTAAATTAAACAAATTAAAATCTGTCAGACCCTAATTTGAACAAATGTGAGACTTTGGGGATTAAATTGCATTACACACTGAGGACTACTCTGTACAACAGCACAATATAATTTAATCCATTTTATTTACCTCTTCAAATTTATATAACTTATAACTCATAAATATATTGTATTAATTTAAACAAGCAGGACGGCCTGCGCTTGCGCTGCAGTCATCTTCTTATTATGGCTATATTTTTTTGTAGTTATTTAAGTCGATTAGTAAGAAAGATATTGCATTGGCTGTAATTAGTTAATCAGTTAGGAGAAACTCATACATCCAAACAAATAATTCGCATATATAAAGCAAAACACATGACCTCTCTTTCATTCTAAAAGTGCATTACCTAAATTCTACTTCATCTCTAGATAATTTATCAAAATAAATCAAAATAAAGCTAATATTCTACTCCTCCATCTATAGATAATTCCTCAAAATAAAGCTAATATTAATTGTTGTTTGAAATGTATGTTGATTATCTAAAAAAAATCGTACGTTGCGGTCATTTTTTAATCTTGATTGCAATTGTTAAATTAATGAACTCGGGTAGGTGAAAGAATTTGGCTTCTACATAAGGAATGCCTAATTTTTTGTAGTCAAGGATCATGTATAGTTGTAGGAAAATTGAATTAGTTGAGAGCATTTTCAGGAACATATGTAATTTACAGAATGCATCACAAAATGATTGTACTTAGCAATGACTAACTGTATATTTGGAAATGTGCATAAGCAACTAATAGAAACCTCAATAAAAAAGAAGTCGAATGATAAATAAAAAAAAAACTTTTTTGTAAAATAAAAAAGAAATAAGTAAATGTTAAATTTAAGTATCAAATAATATAATCAACAAATAAATCCATATTTACCTCAAAATGTTGCGGTGAGAAGTGAAAGTTCCCCACTTTGGTTATATCATCCTAAGGCGCTGCTAAATTAAATGGAAGGATCTTATCAACGTCGACCTAAAAATTTTAGGAAACAGAATGGAGTCCATGTGAAACCAATTCAGAGAAATGTTAGGGAAGAAAAAACCTCCCCAAATAAAAATGAAGACGAAAGGAAAACAGAACTGGAATGTCAATAGTTTACCAATGAATCAACCATTATTGCAGATACATCAATAGCACCAATCCTTTGGAATTCCGGCAGAGGAGTTGAACCGGTAAATCCTAATATCCACACACAATTAATATGTAATTAATTAAAACACACTTAATCATAAATATAGAAATAGTAAATTACAAAAAAGGGCAGCAAAGAAAAGTAAATGAGGAAATTCATCGAGGGCCTTTTTAGTCACCCGAAAAGTGTGAAAAGACCAAAAAAAGACAAAAGGAGGCACCACATTAATCCTCAATTTGGCCTTTAAGTAATTTCCATTGTCACTAAAAATAATATATAGTATATATATTCATTGGCATTGATTTTTTATATGAACTATATTATATTAAAGTATAAATATTTAAATAATTAGAAAAATATCATTTAATTCTAATATTCAAAGAAAAAATAATTTCTATTATTTGTAATAATCAATATTAATGGTATAGTTTCAACTTTCAATCAAAGACTAAACAAATTAGCAATAAATATCATGAGATTGAGATTTGATGTGGTAAAATACTAAAATTGGATTAAAACTATCAAATATATAATGTTTGCTAATTATTTTACAATTTTTAGTTTTTACAATTTAAATATAATTAATTTTAATTCGGGTCATTTCGGGTTGATCGAGTTCGGGTCGTTTGGATTCGGGTAATTTCGGGTTCGGGTACCCAAAAATTCGGGTCATTTATGGGTTGGGTCAGTTTCAGTTTCGGGTTGGGTGGATTCGGTTTGTTGACTTTTTTTGGTCAAATCGGGTTAGGTTGGATTTCGTTTCGGGTGGTCGGATTGGGTACCCGCAGTCGGATCAGCTTTTGCCAGCTCTAATCTTATACTTCACAACCAATTCCAATTTTTCCAAGTCTCTAGTTCCAAAAATCCAACACAATTTTTCCATAATGGAAGTAACTTCCGATCTTAATTATAATCACATCCAAAGTTTATTCCAATCCATAATTAAAATATTTTACACTTATTCAAACATCTACTTAAACATTCAATCTCTTGCTATTCATATTCCTTTCGCTTCTTATCTTAGACTTTATCTCATTATATTTTGTAATATTAGGAATATCATCTTAAACATTCAAGACTTCTATAGCTATTTAAATCAAAATTTTCTCTTCAAATAACACAACCTAACAAAAATTAATACACAAAAATGAATGCTACAAATCAAAACTTCGAATTCAATCCTTCCAATGTTTGATTAAACCATTTAAAACTCCCCGAGAATCATATTTTGATCAATTTAATCCTTTGAAATTAATATTTATTCAATTATACCAATATTGGTCCCAATCCACATCCATTGACAAAATGTAAGCATTCACAATATCTAATTATTAATACTAGAGCTTTCAAGATCTCTCATACTTCACATATCCAACACATACACTTCTCCCCAATTAACTTTGTCAATGATACCAAGATTAAATAATATCTTATAGTTTACAGATTTTTCAACAATCTTAGAAAATCCAGTAATTGTTTCCCAAGCATCCGAAAAAATCGCCATATCTTACAACATAATTTAATTAACTAAAAATTCATTGTTTGATGTGGATGCCTCAAAACATCTCGAGTAAGTCAAAGCTTAGACTTGAGTAGTTTTGCATGCATCGATGCTCCCGTAGGGTCAGATGAGGCATTCAAAGATGCTAATGTCTTCATTCTCCATACTCCCAAAGTTCTAAAACACTCAAAGTTAAGGTATATAACCAAAAATCGTAGAAACCTTATAAGTCCATCTAATGTAATGGAATTGGATTTATATCTAGGATACATCCATAACAAACTCAAAACCTTTGTCCTTTGATAACCCAACAATTACCTTGATAATTCTAGTACCATTGCCAAAGTATTTAGGTTAAGATTGTTCGGTGTTATATTGTTGATTACCAACCTTTCATATCCTTAAGGATAGACAACAGCATTCCGCAACTACCAATGTTTCAATTGATGATATTTAATAATTATGATAGGAATTGATAAAATTCGAGTCAATTATGAATAACATCAATAGTTACCTGAAGAGTTATCGGGATTGGATTGGCGGTTTTGACGAGTCCTAGTACGCATTCGAGGTTGAGCCCTACCCCCAATGTGGGATTCAGGTGCTAAGGTACCACTACTACTGGCAACATCATTAGCAACGGCAGTGGTTCGGTCGGAACTAATATACTGGTTGCTCCACTTTGAAATGTCATTAATAAGTTGCCAAATTGGGAAATCTTTTATGAGATGGTCTGTACCGTCACATTGGTAGCATAGGGGAAAAGGGCAAAGCCCATCATGCTCACTCCGATAATTCTTACAAATATTACTCCTCCTTTGAGCTCGATTTCCGGAACCACTCCCTTTGGCAGATTTGCCAAGTGGGGAGGCATGTACTTGGGGAGAATATCCATAGCTATTTAATGAAGCTCCACTAGAAGAACCAGAATTTCAACTTCGTTTAGAAGATTGATCAGAAGAAGATTCATGCTGTTGTCACTTATTCTTACCCTTAAAAATCCTATTAAACCAGCCATACTTTTTCTTATTGGGTGCTCGCTCTGCCTCCTCTTCAGCCCGTTTTGTCGCCGCAACAAAGCTGTTATATTCAAGTCTAGTGGCGAGGGCCGGTTTCAACTGTTCTCTTAATCCAAACGCAAATCGTGAACATAGTACATCTTTATCATATGACAGTCCGATACACCTTGGTAGCCTTCGGAGCTTAATATCATATTCTTCCACCGACATTGAACCCTGAGTTAGTTCGAGAAATTCCTTAGTAGCACTCTTATTGTTATAGACATTGTAGTATTCTGCACAGAATTCAGCAACAAATCGACTCCAAGTAATATCTCCCGCAACTTCATTTCTAACTGATTGTCACTAATTGAAAGCGGCACCACCAAGAAAACCCTTCACGAATTCCACTTTTGCGGCATCATCTAACCCCATCTTGGTAAAATCATCTTAAACTTGAGTCAGATACGCTTTCTAGAGTTCATTTAATCATTTCTAGTCTTTAGGGGCAAAACTGTAATTTTAGCTGACAGGGGCAAATACGTAATTTTAACATCTTAAGGCTGATACAGTAATCCTTTAACCTTACATGTTCAATTATCATGTTCAAATAAGCCAAATCCTTTTCTAAGGGCAAAGTTGAAAATATACTCATTCGAGGGTATAATGGTCATTTACACTTATTATAGGTTTCACAACATACATACGAATTTATTGAGGTGAGCAACATAGTCGAACTTCTCTCAATTCCATCCTTAAGGTTAATTTCGTAAATTTGATGACTAAGGAGCACAATGATAATTTTCACCAATTGAGGGTAACGTTGTAATTTTACCAAAAAGGGACTTCCAATCTCAAAGGTTTGATCTTGAAAGCTAATTACTTGTATCACCCTAACAGGGGCAAAAGGGTAATTATACATATCGAGGGTATTACTGTAATTTTACTCTCTTAGAGTACGATGTCATTCTTTACATGTTACAGTTGTTGATCCTAATGGGTCGGATTCAAAATCCCAGCTTAATAGGATAAGTTAGTGCACTTTGACTAACTACGGGTAGTATGGGTTTTCGCCCACGCAAGGGTAGAACGGGAATTTATGCTCCTACAAACATTGCGGAGTAACACGCCAATCATTTGGACGATAAAGCAAACGATGTGGTCAAATTTGTCAATTTGTTCATCTAGGGGTAAATTCGTAATTTAGCATCCTAAGGACATTTTAGTAATTTTAATTGTCCAAGGGTAATATTATAATTTCATCTCCCAATTTATTCGACCCAATTCTTTATTCCCAAATTTCTCTTTATTTTCCTAATTTCATCAGAAATTATACTCCACCTACTTCATCCACAACACCCCTTAAAGCCAATTGTAAATCGAGTCACTAATCGCGTCGTGCCTATTGTTGCTCGTTGGAAAAGCACGAAATCGTCTATAATTGTCAGCACTGTCCATTCAACCTCCATCTTCCATGTGCCAATTCTCTACGGCGAGCCATAAAATCCAATTCTTAGAAGCACCCACTTTACTACTTTGGAACAGATCAATGCCAACAAATCTTTGCCAGAAGAGGACTTTGGAAACACTTGTGTTATAGATGCAAGAAATCTCTTAGTCGTCATCAATCGACCTTTCTTTCGCTGCATTTCGTGCTACATCAACTTTGATTTGGAATGTGTCTTAGTCCCTCATTTCATTAAATCGAAGTGTCATATCCACCCTTTAACCCTTGTAGATAGTTTTGTTGAAGATGATTTAGGAGAGTATTATTGTGACGTCTGCGAAGAAGAAAGAAATCCAAAACATCATGTCTATATCTATGAAGAATGCTAGAGATTATTTGTTGCCCACATTGAATGCGTGCTCAACAAAATGGTAAGTTTAATCCTTGATAACAACATTTGTCTGCACCATATGTAATAAGCATTTACAAACTAAATTTGCATCACATATAGAATTGCATATGCATCTAATCTCTGAACCGACCATAGAATTGTATATGACATTCAATAAATCAATGGAACTTGTTTGAATTGTGTTCATTTTCTGGTACGTAAAAAGTTTAGGAATTCCATGAATGTTAATTAAGTTTAGGAAAAAAATATATATTAAATTAACTTTAATTATCAACATACAACTACAATCAATAAAAGTTCTCAAACCACATGTTTAAGTACTTGCTTTTAAGGTCCAAAATTATGATTCTTCATTAAAACTTCTATGAGATCATCCAATTTGAACTTAAAACTCAAGCAACAATATCGGTAAAAGTACAAAACATGTCCCTCAAGTGGAGCGAAACTAGCATTTTGGTCCTCCAAGTGAAAAAATATGTAATTTGGTCCCTCAAGTGGAGATAACCGGGCAATCAGGTCCTTTTCGTTAATTGCCGTCAAATGTGCCGTTAAATGTCCGACGTGGCAGTGACGCCGTCAAATATGCTGACGTGTCAACTGCCACATCATAATTTTTTGATTAAAAAATATTTTAAAAAATATATATTTTTTTAAAAAATAGTCAGGGACCCAATTGCTCAATTAACTTCACTTCAGGGACTCAATTGCTCACTACGTTCACTTCAGGGACCCATTTGCACATTTTTCCCTAATTTTTGGTTTTTTTGAATAAAAATAAAAAAATTTCATTTTCTTCTTTTTTTTCTGTTTTTTTAAATCATTTTCTTCTTTTCCAAAACTCGTGGTGAATATGATTAATATATTAAATAGTAACAACAATAAATATATAAATGATCTAATTGGCAATATTTAGTATATATTAATTAATTATATCAAGTTTCTGTTCCCTGACTGTTTCTTGATTTAATCAGTCCATTTCATAATGCTTTATTTAATAATAGTTAATTTATAAAACAACTACAATTTTTTTTTTTAAAAAAAACACTCACAACCTAATATATAATTTTTAAGAATAAAAGATGCAACTTTCAAATAAATTTCTGCTTCCTACCAGAAACAAAAGGATAGTAATTATCAAAGTTGTAAAATATTTTTGTAATCTAACCGATGAAAAAATAATTTGATTTGTTTGATTTACTATATATTCTTTTTTTTTAGTTTAAACGAGCTAATTTTTCATTAATTAAGGAGTTGGATTACGAATATGAGAGGGCAAATAACCCAACCACACCCTTTGGTCACCCAATCTACGCTCAAATTTGGCAATATTATGGGCTAAAATATTTGTCCTCTTTTAAACAAAATTAAAAGAGATAGTATCAAAATTTAAAAAATCATTTTCTTCTTTTTTTTAGAAAGAAAAGAAAAAATTGTTTTTTTTAAACAAGAAAAAAAGGAAAAATGATTTTTTTTTTATTTTTATTAAAAAAAACAAAAAATTTGGGGCAAATGTGCAAATGGGTCCCTGAAGTGAACTTAGTGAGCAATTGAGTCCCTGAAGTTGAGTTAATTAAGCAATTAGGTCCCTCACCCAATTTTTTAAAAAATATATATTTTTAAAAAAAATAAATTTTTTTATAAAAAATATGATATTTGACGGCGTCACTGCCACGTCGGACGGTTTAACGACACATTAACGAAAAGGATCTAATTGCCCAGTTATCTCCACTTGAGGGACCAAATTACATATTTTTCAACTTGGGGGACCAAAATGCTAGTTTCGCTCCACTTGAGGGACCAATTTTGTAGTTTTACCCAACAATATCAGGTCTACCTTCAGGTCTCTGGCCAAGTATAAATTTCAGAGCTTCTTGTATCTCAAGCCAATTTCCATTGCAAGTAAAAGTAATAAACAAATCTGATCAATTTTCAGAAAAGGGAGAAATGTACCCTTCCATCTCGTCCTCCTCATCCTCATCAGTGCTTACTAAAAAAACTCGTCATCCTCATCAGTGCTGTATAGAAAAAAAAGGCCATCAAATCAAGAGATGTACCAAACAGAAGTAGAGGATTAAACAAAAGCAGATACAAGCAATTGGTATCTAAATAAACAGGAAGCTAAGTGTTCATCCTAAGCAGATAAATCATTGAATAGGATTTTAGAGACATTCAAAAACAAAGTACTGATCAATTTTCAGAAAAGTGAGAGATGTACCCTTCCATCTGCATCTCATTCTCATTCTCAATCTCATTCATCCTAGACAGGAAAAAAAATAAAGGGAGAGTACGCGTCAATCTCAAACAATAAAAAATAATCAAAAAGGAATTCTCCCAAAAGGAATTTAAATTTGAGAGGGGAGATGTGCGCGTCAATCTCAAACTGCACGAAAAATCTAATACGTGAGAAATAGAAAGGAAAGCAATAAGCAAATTAAACAAAAAATAACAGTAAAAATGTTATTAGATTTTAGAGTGAGGGTTTTAAGGGAAGAAGATGTACATATTAAGTTCCTCTTGGAAGCGATGGTCAGGATCTGTAGGATTCGCAGGATTCAGAGGATTCACCAGAATTCAGAGGATTCACAGGATTTTCATAGCATTTTCATAGGATTCGCAGGATTCATTCTAAAAAGGAAAAAAAATCAAAATGGAAAGGAAAAATATAAGCAAAATTAAACAAAAAAATCGATAAAAAAGTTATTAGACTTAGAGTGAGGATTTTCAGGGGAAGATGTACGCTTGAAGGAGCCCTTCAATGGTATTGTTGTTATCCCCAGGATTTGCCATTTTCTACAGAACAAAAAAATAAATAAATAATTAAAAACACCAGAACATCAAACAGGCAGAACTTTCTAATATTCTAATGGAATACCTTGCTTTCTTGTTTTCTTGGAGAGATCGTTCAGTTTGCTGGAGAACGCCGTTGGGAGAGGGTTTTGAGATGGTTTAGCACTTAGCTGGAATTGGCGGAAGGGTTTCATACAACTGTGAGGCGGAAGAATTATAATTGGCGCATATAAATGGGCTGGCCTATTAAAAATCGTCCAAAAAATTGAATTGAGAAATGAAGCCTCGGCGCAACTATCAGCCCAACTACTAAAATGGGCCCAACTATAATGGGTCGAAAAAGTTGAAACCCTTGAAATCATAGAAAACATCATTATGGGTATCCGACCCATTTTATCAATGTGAGAAAAAGAGAAAAAAAAAAGAAATAAATTTCACCAAAATAATATATTTTTATTAAAAAGGAAAAAAAGACGAAAAAAACAAAACAAACAATTACACAAAAAAATTATAAGGCACAAAAGAGAAATCTAAATAAAATAATATTTTTAGAGAATAAAAAAGAAAGAAAAAACCAAAAGGAAGAAAAGGGGGAAGCAAAGATGATTGTGGAGATCTTATTTAGGAAGAAAAAGGGAGGAGCAAAGGATGATTGTTGTTATGTTTAAGAAGGATGAGAGAAGGTTTACGAGAAATAACATGGAGATGGTGGTTTTATGGGGCAAAAAAAGAACCAAGAAGATCTTATTAAGGAAGAAAAATGGAGGAGCAAAGGATGATTGTTGTTATGTTTAAGAAGGATGAGAGAAGGTTTACGAGAAATAACAAGGAGAGGGTGGTTTTAGGGGAAAAAAAAGAACCAAGAAGATCTTATTAAGGAAGAAAAAGGGAGGAGCAAAGGATGATTGTTGTTATGTTTAAGAAGGATGAGAGAAGGTTTACGAGAATTAACAAGGAGAGGGTGAAGATCTTATTAAGGAAGAAAAAGGGTGGAGCAAAGGATAATTGTTGTTATGTTTAAGAAGGATGAGAGAAGGTTTACGAGAAATAACAAGGAGAGGGTTGTTTTAGGGGGAAAAAGAACCAAGAAGATCTTATTAAGGAAGAAAAATGGAGGAGCAAAGGATGATTGTTGTTATGTTTAAGAAGGATGAGAGAAGGTTTACGAGAAATAACAAGGAGAGGGTGGTTTTAAGGGGGAAAAAAACCAAGAAGATCTTATTAAGGAAGAAAAAGGGAGGAGCAAAGGATGATTGTTGTTATGTTTAAGAAGGATGAGAGAAGGTTTACGAGAAATAACAAGGAGAGGGTGGTTTTAGGGGAAAAAAAGAACCAAGAAGATCTTATTAAGGAAGAAAAATGGAGGAGCAAAGGATGATTGTTGTTATGTTTAAGAAGGATGAGAGAAGGTTTACGAGAAATAACAAGGAGAGGGTGGTTTTAGGGGAAAAAAAAGAACCAAAATGTCATTGAGGAAAGGAGGCTCTCTCTGCAGCGGAGTTACCCAAGTCTAACCTAACTAGAAGAGTTGTACTTGGATCTGAAGTCTTAAGTCTAACCAACTTTTATAGCCAAAAAAAGATAAAAAGATGGGAAAAGTCAAGTGGGTCAGCGTAAATTTATTCACCAAATTGGGAATATTTGTTATTTACTATTTATTACATTGCGTAAATAATGGATGAACGCTCGTTTACTTTTACTACTTTTTTTATTTTTTACTACAAACTTTTTATTTTTTACTACACATTCACATCTGTACCTTTCCTTTATACAACATACCCGCGCTTCGCTGCGGTATAATCAAGTATAGTGTTTGACATCACTTCTCCAGTGGTCCTGAATAAGTGTTTGTATAGGTGTCAAAAGAGATAACTTAAAGTGATTGATTTTCTTGGTGCCCAAAAAAAAAGGTGATTGATTTTCTTGCATATACTAACAATATGAAATAATGGCTGCAAAAGACACAAATTCTTTTAGGTAAAAATTGAACATAAGCAACAAAACAGTTACATCAATAACGCTGATAAGAGGTTCAACACTATCCTCTATTATAAACAACTATAAACTTGGAGGATTTTCTAAAAACAACAAAATTCAGTTATAACCTACACCATATCTAATTTTGTAGAAGATAAGTAGCTTGATTAGCTTCCTTGTTGCATTTCCATAGTTCCCTCAGCTGGAATTTATTGAGCATTGATCTGTAATCATAAACAACAGAGTTCCCTCAGCTGGAATTTATTGAGCATTGATCTGCAATCATAAACAACAGTGCTATAAGGAACCCTTGGTTTCTGGTATATATAAATTAACTTACAACTTTTTGACGAACATGTGGCTAAATTGCAAGAAATTTTGATGTCTAGTGGTATATGAATTTTGAGAATGGCCATAAACTTTGAAAAATATATACTAACCTTGGAAACTCTTAACAACCGTTCTAGCAAACATCATATCGCTCCTTAGTCTTTTGGAAGAAGATCAACCGCATTTAGGTTTTCAAAAACAGTGCTCCCAAATTGTTCATCACCTACTAATCTAAAAGAATGAAAAGTACTACATGCTAAGACTTAAACCCAACAGTCAAATACCCAATAAGCTCCATTGAAAAGTCATGATAGAAATTAGAAAATATGGAAACCTATTCTTTCCATATTCATTAAATTGTCATGCCATAGCATCAACAACATAAGACAGTTAAACATACTTCAAAAGTGAGTTGGTTAATCAGAGAAGGAAAGAACATGACATAAAGAGAAACCATAAACATGAAGTCACCATTAAATGCTAATGGCGTCGGCAAAAAGGTTGAGACCAGCAACATGCAGCCCAATTTCAACATATAAATAAGCCACATATCAAAGGAACATGACATAGAGAGAAAACATAAACAGGAAATGACCCTTAAAAACTAATCACGCCATCATTAAGACCCTGATTTAATCATGCATTCTTGGTCAATAATTTTTGTTCAGTCATGCATAATGGCTCAATAATTTTTGTTCAAATCCAAGCTTCGATGATGCAAGATGGTCAATAACAACAAAGAAAAGAGCTTCTGAATCATGAAACAGACCTTACTCTTAGCAGGAAAAAAAACAGAGGGACTGAGATAACCTGGAAAGTCCACTGACACTCAACAACGAAGAACAAAAGTTAAGAGCAATGGAATGGGAAATTTGAGTAAAAAAAGAAACAGAGAAATTAACAAACAAATTGCATAACAAAAGAGAGCAAAGCTCACCGAGAAACAAAGCCAAAAACCAAGTCCAATGGTGGCAAGCTGAAACCATCGCCAAAAAAAAACATTACAATCATTAAACAGAAAATTATAATAACTAAAAAGAATAATAACACCATATCTCATACCCAGAAAATGATATTCTGCCAGCAAAACAAATTCAGGAATTGCCAGAGCACATAACAGCGAAGCAAAGACAATAAGAAAAGAGCAAAACAAAAGAGAAAATCACAACAAACACAGAGCAAGTTAATTCATGAATGGAAAGAAAATAAGCAAAGATAGATGAAACAACAGATACGATAAGGAAAGAAGCAAGGGGCCAATCTCAAATGACCATGCCCACCCCATGTAATAATTTCTCCTAATTAATTATGGATTAATATTTGATGCATTGACAGTGGATGGGATCCTATACACTATCAGGGCACCAAATAGTGACACCTCATCAATAAGCAAAGTCAAAAATTTTGTAGCCCCCTTTTTAATAAATTTGAGTAGAATTATCTAATCACAAGCCCCTTCATGATTCACTCATCTCTCTCACATCCTTCATCTCAAGGTTTTCTACAGGTTTTCTTAAACTTCTTTCAATTATATGCCCCTAATTTTTAGGTGCTTTAGTGAGGATGAATTCTACCTATTCCTAGGGTATTTTTATCTCTTGCTATTGTAACTATGATTTCTTCTGACGACTCTGATGTTTAAGCAAGAAAAATACCTTCTTCTCATTCCACCTAAATCCCATAACAGTCTTAATAGATTTCAAAGAGCTCTGATAAATGGCCATTCACAAGCAATCTTTGATGATCATCGTTATGTCCAATAAAATTGCTTTTTTAATTGAATATGCTAAATAGTATAATTAATTCCTTTTCCAATAATCATATGTAAAAACAAATACTATAATTGAAGATTTGTCTGGTTCGGTAGTTTATCTTCTCATCTTGAATCTCCATCCTAAAACCTTCAATTATAACACATAAATGCATATAAAATTAAAGATCCAATTTACTAGTAAAAGAAGGGGGAAACAGCAATTCCAGATCTGTGTGAAACGTATCAAGAGCTGCAGAAATAAGGGAGGGAAAGCTGTAGTGGTCGGTAATGGGAAGAGGCTGTAGAAATACAAGTTAGAAACGGGTAGACAGAGAAAAATAAGGGATCGAAGTAAATGAGAATAATAGGTAAGAAAAGAATTTATGGGAAAAAACTTAATAATTAATGAAATTTATCCAAAAAAGGTCTACAATATTTTTATTTTGTCATTTGATGAGGTGTCACTATTTGGTGTCTTGACAGTGTATAGCTTTCATACACTGTCAGTGCATCAAATATTAACCCATTAATTATTAAGGAACATATAAATTAAAACTGCAATACTCATGCACTAACCTTTTTCACCATCATAGCTGTCATAGCTAAAGCGAATTGAAGGCTGATAACCATTATTCTTATACTTCCTCACATTCCAGATAACATCACCATATCCTTTGGGGCCACCTATTGTTCATTACATTGCAACACAGATAGGGAAAAAAAGAAAGGAAGAAATTTTAGTAACTTTTGATATATTAGTATTATAATGCAGTGCAAAATCAGTAAATTAAGGTAACAATGAAGAATTAATTTACCATGAAGCTTTCCCTTCATTAGTTCATTAGCCTTCAATTTGTTTTCGGTTCCATTGAAAGTAAAATTTGCACCTCCGATTCGATTAGCAACCCTTCCAACAAACACACCAAAGCATGTGGCATCATTCTGCAAAAATATATACCAAGTTTGAGACTTTGAACCTCAATGGAGAGGAGAAAATTGAAGAAATGACATCTTAAACAACTGTATGTAAAGCTACACAGTTACTTTATACTTAGTAGTAGTACCATACCAGGGCTCAATATAGTAAACAAAATCTTTGAACAAATTAATCACCACTTTAAAATAGGAAAGTGAGGAAACAAATCCAAATCCTCTCATCTTCAAATTATCCTTGGGCTAAAGGGTGATAAGTAATTCATCTTTTAAGTAGACACATAAGTGAATTAACTAATGGTAAAAGCAGGGTGAGCCCATTTTTGCATTTATAAAAGAATCCAGAGAAATAAATTGATAGTAAATTTATCAAATTATGAACTGATAAATCTGGATGTTCTATCCTGAAAAAAATTCATATATTAAACCACTCATCATCTTATGAAAAAGAGATTGAATTACAGGATCCTAATCAAAAATTGTAACCTACCCATTATTGCTTGTAGTTCTCGCATCAGTCATCACACTTAACTTCTTATTTGCCTTCCACCAGCCATCATTCTTCAACTTTCAACCTTTCTTTTGCTTTGCACCGGCCATCTCTCTTAAACATTTCTTTGTCCTTGTAAAAAGTCAAGTCGCTGCAATATTATCTGCAGCAGCAACCATTCTTTAATTTTCATACCAAAAGGGAAAAAGGTAACTCAAAGCAGCATAAGACAATCTACCAATCACCTATATATTTGGCACTAACAAAAGATGCTAATCAAATGCTTCTAAGCTTACTATTGAATCTTCTGCTTAGCAATCTAGCAGATACAGTTTCCTTATTATAATCAACCTTGTATGGATTTATTGACACAATTCTTATCATCATGAATGGAGCAGCATACATAAACCTTTTAGTAGCACATAGAATTGATGCTATACCTATTATTCATGTGTTGCATAATGAATCCAACGGTAGGAAAAACAAAATTGCAATCTTTGAAGTTCATTGGGGGCTTGTATTTTTGCCTGAATTGAAGTACAAGGCCGAAATTGTTAAGGGTATTTATGGCTTTGTGCCGATGGCAATTAAGGCCATACCCTAATTCATTTACTTTGATCATTTGGAGTAATCAAAATTATGCCATAATCAAAACAAAATAAATCTACATGGCTAAAATAAATTTATAAGCCATTAGATAGGAAATATTTCAAAAGTAAATTTCTAGTTGGCTAAATAAACTTAGCCACTTATGCATAAATATGTCACAAGAAGCCATTTTTGGTGACAAAAGAAGGATGCCACCTCCAACAATAATTAACGTAGCATGAAAATTATGTTTTGCCATTTTTGATTTTTGGCCTTGGTTGAAAAGTTTTAGGCCAACTTCTTATGGTTTGAATTTCCTTTATGACCAATTACAATTTGGTGCGTGGGAAGTTTGATTAAATCCCACCCTAATTTTATATCAATGGCACTGTTATCATGTTTCGGTACCATTATCAATTTTAATCTCCAAATCTTTATGGCTTTAAGTTTATAAACCATTAGATTTCAGGTAATTGGATTTCATTTCTTTGTTGGCCTTAACTCATTTTTGGGCCACTTGCAAAATAATTCTTGTGATGGCAAAGTCATATGCCACCAAATTTAATAAAATTGCAATCTTTGAAGTTCATTGGGGGCTTGTATTTCATTAGGTAATTTTGCTACGCTCCATGCCTAATGAAATAGGGGGCATTGTTTATACCATAATTTACATTTTGGGTAAAATTGTAAATGCACTCAAGATGTCAAGATGGATGGCCAAGATTTGATCTCTTAAGTCCTATGGATGGCTGGATTTAATCCACCCTAGGCCAAATTCAACTAGGAAAAAAGTTGAATTTTGATATTATTTCCGTAATTATTCCTAAATTAATTATGGAAATAAGAGAAATTAAGGAAATTAAATATTTTTATATTGAGGCCGCCCCAATTACTATATAAATTGGGTCAGGCCGGCCCATGCTCTCAAAATTGGATTCAAGCCTTCCCGGGTTAAACTTTTCATAGTTTTTCAATTAAGGACAAGGGAATTAGGGCTTAGAAATCGACATTGAAGATAAACGAATTTGGGATATGTCCTTTATTAAAGTTGTTCAAAATATCATGACGAACACTCTTTCCAAATTTCAGCTCATTCCGAGCTCGGAAGTAACTTTTGCATTTTTTGCAATTAAGGACAGAATCCAATTCCGGGACGATTTTTGCGTGGCGATTTCAGCATTGGCATAAAATCTTGGTTTTCATTCAATATAAATGCTATATGGAGAAATTGAGCCATTTTTGACCATTTTCGTAACTTTTCATAGTTTTTCAATTAAGGACAGTATGGCTATTTGACCTCAGTTTTAGCCATTGCCCTAGTTGATTTTTCATGGTTTTGATATGTGATCTTAGTGACATGATATTTAGTATAATTCCATGTTCAATTGACGAAGTGCAAGGTTCTGTGACATTTAGAAGCAATTTCAGCACCATTTGGCCTCTCCGCACTTGGTTTTCCACCCCTGCTTGCTGTACCAAGACTTTGGAGCCAATTAATTTCGAAATTCAGCATTCAATTGTGATAATTATCAGATTTCAAAGTAAAAAACGTGCTGGACTCTTCATGGGCTGATTTGGTGGAGATTTCTTTAATTAGTGGGATTCAAATCAGAATTTAAATGCTGAAGATAAAGTGGAATCAACAGGGAGTCATTTCTGCCGTCGGATTGCATCTAACCCTAGCAGGCCGCCCCCTATATAAAGAGAGCAGCCTCCAACTTTGAAAAGGGTCCAACACCACCCACTTCGAATAGCCCTTGAACACACACAACTCTCCAGGAGAAAAACAACTTGCCCTGTGCAAATCAAATCAAGCTCCGTGCTTTCAATCTTTCAACTTTCAAGCCTTATGCTTTCATTTTCCTCTGTGAATCAAGTTCTACACTTGATATTTATTTTTTAATCTTGTCAACCCTGTTCTAACAAGTTTCCTCTTGTATTTACATGCTTGTTGCATTCAACACAACAACTCCTTGTTATTTCTCTCATTTGAATCAAGAAAATACCCTTTTTTACTGCAATCTTTTGTTTTCTGAGTCTGGAATCAATGATTTAAACACGTTTGTGTGACTTTGATTCATGATCTACAAATCGTTTGATTACTTCTATGTTGCTGCACTCAAAGCAAATCTTTCATTTTTACTACACTCTTTATTTAGTTTTTGCAACTAAATGAATATTTATTTTCCTCGCAACCTTTTATCAATTTCTGAACAAAATTGATTAACACGCTCGGTACCCTTTTAGATTTTTTTGGCGCGAACACTTTATTTTTGCTTTCAGATTATATTTAAAAAAAAAAAAGAATGGGTCATACTCGCATCATAGGGCGTGGACACATTACTAGTGGGATTGATGAATTGTTAGCTTGATTTGTATATGTTTTTGTTGTATTGGTCTCTGCTATTTTCAAAAGTTTGGACGTAATCCTTAATCAAGTATATGATGACCCACCTATCCAATTGCTTTTCCGAAACATATCTTCCTTCCCTTCAGTGATTACTCCTACTAGTAATAAATTTGACCTTGTGTATGTAAAATAGTTACATCTTGTGGTATGTATCTTTGATCAGTCAATTATATCTCATAATGCACATGCAAATCTTTCACGAAAATATAAACTTTAGACTGACAAAATATTGAAATATCAGATTAATAAAATGCTCTCGCTATTTTAGACATAAAAAGTATTTCGCTGGAGATCGCACAATATATAAACGATTAAATTAATATTATAGTTTTCGGGATAAATATAAATATTTCTAATGCATTAAAAAGGATGTTCATTTATTCAACTGCAAAAGCTTTTCTTCGATTTTTGGGTTGAATAATTTATATTAGAAAATGTGATGCGCAGTGTAAATATTACGGGGAGAAGGTCCGCAATATGTTGTAGACCCCATGCATTGAGCTCAATATGCCACAAAACATAGAAACTTTCACGATCAGTTAATCTTTCTTAACATTATAGGCAAGTTCAGTCATTTTCAAGTGCCACATATAATTTAGGAACAAACATCATTGCTGTGGAGATTTTTAACTCTTGAGGTGACTTGCTTAATCTAGCTGAGACATCATTAAAGAATGCAAAAACATCAATATTTAGTTGATCAAATCTGCTATTTTCTATAATTTTATGGCAATTATAAACCTAAAAAAGAATATAGAAAGTCAAATTATTGTTGTAAAATCAAGAAATGTATCAGAGCTAAATTTATCATTATTGCCAATTCATTTGAAAAGATTAAAGGCGTTAATATCCAAAGCACCAATTTGTCTTATAAGCTTGTCACTATTCGTCATCCATCATTTTCATGAATTTTTAACTACAATTGTCCCTAATCTCTCTCTGATTTGAAGCAAAAATATAATGGGAAGCAAACGGTTTTTAGTTGCCTTTAGAAGTTCTAATTTTGAATGACTTTTAAATTTGAGATCTTGACAACATTCCAAGGCTTGATACTAATAGTTTAAACTTTTCATGGATCTGCAATGTCAGCTAAATTTTGATCATTCGTTCTTTTTTTTATGAGATATATATGTAAAATAGTTACATCTTGCAGGATGTATCTTTGATCAATTAATTCTATGTTATCATTCACATGCATAATATATTTCACGGAAATAGAAACTTAGATTGACAAAATGTTGAATAATAAGTGAATAAAATGCTTTCGTTATTCTATACATTGAAAATATTCAGGTGGGGATCACATAATATGTTAACTATTAAATTAATATGATAGTCATCAGGATACATATAAATATTAATAATGCATCAAAAAATATGCTCATTTATTCAACTGTAGAGGCTTTGCTTCGATCTTTGGGTCGAATAACTTATATAAAAAAATGCAATGCATTGCTAAAAGTATTAGGAGAAGTTTCAAAATATTTTGTAAAACCCATGCACTCAGCTAGATATGCTACATATGTCAAAAATTTTCACAGTCACCCGATTTTTATTAACATTATGAGCAATCGATCATTTTCAGTTGCCATATATGATTTAGGAATATTGAAACCAGCCTTCCAAAGATACAATAGTTGGAGATGAACCATCGCTATGAAGATTTTGGACTTTTGCGATGACTTGCTTCATGTAACTGAGACACACACATTAAAGACTTAAAACATGAATATTTAGGTGATTAAATCTCTTATTTTAAATACAGAAACATATAAAGTATATTTATCAGATCAAGATACATATCAAATTTCTCTCTCTAAAATGAACCCAGCCGCTGCATGCCCCCTACCGGATTTCACACCACTGCCAGCTCCACCTTGGGCCAAAGTGCCGGAGTTTCAAGCCACTGCCACTCGAGTTGAAAAGGTCCAGAATCACTCTCTCGACCTCCCCGAGCCTAAATCTGAGGCTATCTTGTCTAAACTATGACGAGAAGTTCCCCAAACTAAGTCTTTCCGAGCCATTCTGTTATGCCGTCAATCTTAAAATTCGACCGTCAGATGGCCGTGATTTCAAGTAAAAGAAACCAGAGAAGAAAGGAGATTGGAAACAGATGGGCAGGAAGGGAAGCTCTTTAAACTTCGGCTGAGGTATCATTTGGAGCTACAACCATGTCAAGGACCACTAACATTTTGTTGGGTTTTGATGCAAATGAGTTGAGTTGGCCTTTTCAAACCAAGGAGAGGAGACAGCTGTGCAGCTTCTCCGCCACAAGGAGAGGAGACAGCTGGCCTTTTCAAACCACGATGGTTCAGGATGGGACGACCCTGCCATTTTCTATCTTTCACTGGAAGATTGTGCTCGATCAATGGCTTCTACAATATATTATGGACCTTGTACTCGTACCATTTTTAGCCACTAGATTATATCTTTTTATACAAAACATTCGACCCACCAATTGGACAAAATAATCTTCAGTACAAGAAATTAAATTCTTTTATAATGTAATGTTATATACATATGTATCATGGTGAGTGTTTTAACAATTTTAGGGTGGATATATTTTGCGATCGCTATCTTCATACTTTCAACGTTTGGAATAATGGTAGCATTATTTTATTCACCCGATGTTCGGTATTTTGTCAATCTCAAGTTATTATTTTTGGGAAAATATTGTTCAAGAGGTGACTATACTGTATACACAACTCATCAAAACTGGTGGAAATGGTCAAACAGACACGATAGCTGCTATAGGAAGTGAGAGAATAGTTGAGACTTTTTGTATGTATCAAGGTGCAGGATGTCACCAGAACTTAAATTCCCTAGTTTGTCTTTATGTTTAAAGTTTCGGTCTTTATTTCCTATAGAAAATAAATTCAATTGTGTGATAATTAGATTTGATTATGTTTTTATTGAAAAAAGATACATATCAGAGCAATTATATCTTTCATAACGATTCATTTGAAGTGCGCACAATATATTACGGACCTTGTACCCGTACCATTTTTATCTCATGGATTATATCTTTTTATACAAGTTATTCGTCCCACCGACTGGAGAAAATGATCTTTAGTTCAAAAAATGAATATTTTTTTATAATATACTTGTATATATATGTACCCTGTTGAGTATTTTATTAATTTCAGGGTGGATACATTTTGCGATCGCTATCTCGCAACTTTCAACGTTTTGAATAGTGGGAGCATTTTATTCACTCCATGTTTCGGCATTCTGTCATCAAAATTGGTGGGAATGGTCAAACGGACACAGCAGCTGCTATAGGAATTTAGAAAATAGTTGAGACTATTTGTATCAAGGTGCAGGATGTCACCATAACTTAAAATCCTTAGTTTGTTTTTTTGTTTAAAGTTTCAGTCTTTATTTCCTACATAAAATAATTTCAATTGTGTAATAATTAGATTTGATTATGTTGTTATTGAAAAAAAGATACGTATCAGAGCAATTTTATTTTTCTTGTCAATTCTTTAGAAGTGCGCACAATATATTGCGAATCTTGTACCCTTACCAGTTTTATCCTGCTGATTATATCTTTTCATACAAGTTATTCGACCCACCGATAGGAGAAAATGATCTTTAGTTCAAAAAATGAATATATTTTATAATGTACTGGTATATATATATGTATCCTGGTGAGTGTTTTAATAATTTCAAGGTGGATATATTTTGCGATCGTAGTCTCACTACTTTCAACGTTTGGAATAGTATTAGCATTTTATTCATCCGATGTTTCGGTATTCTGTCAATCACAAGTTGCTATTTTATGAATAGGAAGTTAGAAAATAGTTGAGACTATTTATATCAAGATGCAGGATGTCACCAAAACTTAAAATCCTTAGTTTGTTCTTTTGTTTAAAGTTTCAGTCTTTATTTCCTACATAAAATAATTTCAATTGTGTAATAATTAGATTGGATTATGTTGTTATTGAAAAAAAGATACGTATCAGAGCAATTTTATCTTTCTTGTCAATTCTTTAGAAGTGCGCACAATATGTTGCGAATCTGTACCCTTACCAGTTTTATCCTGCTGATTATATCTTTTCATACAAGTTATTCGACCCACCGAT
>AWUE01019825.1:0-16113 GCA_001974825.2 Corchorus olitorius | reverse complement strand
AATATATATATATATATATATATGTGTGTGTGTGTGTGTGTGTGTGTGTGTGTATCCTGGTAGTGTTTTAATAATTTCAGGGTGGATATATTTTGTGATCGCAATCTCACTACTTTCAACGTTTGGAATAGTGTCAGCATTTCATTCACCCGATGTTTCGTTATTCTGTCAATCTCAAGTTGCTATTTTTGTGAAAAATATTGTGGAAGAGGTAACTATACTGCATATACATCTCATCAAAACTGGTGGGAATGGTCAAACGAACATTGCTGCTCCAGTTCAGTTTTTATTTTCTACACAAAATAATTTCAATTGTGTGATAATCAGATTTTATTATGTTTTTGTCGAAAAAACATACATATCATAGCAATTTTACCTTTCTGGCCAATTCATTTGAATTGCGCATAAAATATTAAGGACCTTTTAACCGTACCATTTTTAACTAGCAGATTATATCTTTTTATACAAGTTATTCGACTCATCGACTGGAGAAAATGATCTTCAGTTCAAGAAATGAATATTTTTTATAATGTACCGGTATATATATGTATCTTGATGAGTGTTTTAATAATTTCATAGTGGATATATTTTGCGATCGCTATCTTGCAACTTTCAACGTTTGGAATAGTGAGAGCATTTTATTCACTTGTTGTTTCGGCATTCTGTTAATCAAAAGTTGCTATTTTATGAAAAACAATGTGCAAGAAGTGACTAAACTACGTACGCATCTCATCAAAACTGGTGGCAATAGTCAAATGGACACTGCAGCTCCTATAGCAAGTGAGAAAATCGTTGATGCTATTAGTATCAAAGGTGCAGGATGTCTCCAGAACTTAAATTCGTTAGGTTTTCTTTTTGTTTAAAATTTCAATCTTTATTTCCTACAAAATATAATTTCAATTGTGTAATAATCAGATTTGATTATGTTTTTATTAAAAAAAGATATATATCAGAGCCAATTTTATCATTCTTGCCAATTCGTTTGAATTGCGCCAATATATTACAGACCATGTACCTGGACCATTTTTAGCCAGTGAATTATATCTTTCTATACAAGTTATTCGACCCACCAATATGAGAAAATGATCTTCAGTTCAAGTAATAAATATCTTTTATAATGTATTAATATATATATATATATGTATCCTGATGAGTGTTTTAATAATTTTAGGGTTTATATATTTTGCGATCACTCTCTCTACATTCAACATTTGGAATAGTGGGAGCATTTTATTCACCCTATATTTCAGCATTTTGTCAATTTCATGTTGCTATTTTTGTGAAAAACATTGTGCAAGAGGTGACTATACTGCATGCACATCTCATCAAAACTAGTGTAAATGGTCAAACGGACACGCCAACTATAGGAAGTGAGAAAATAGTTGAGACTATTAGTATCAAGGTGCAGGATGTCACCAGAACCTAAATTCGTTAGCTTGCATTTTTCTTTAAAGTTTCAGTTTTATTTCCTACACAAAATAATTTCAATTGTGTAATAATCAGATTTGATTATGTTTTTTAAGCAATTTTATCTTTCTTTGCCAATTCATTTGAAGTGCGTGCAATATATTACGGACCTTGTATCAGTATCATTTTTATCTTGCAGATTATAACTTTTTATACAAGTTATTCGACCAACCGATAGGAGAAAATGATCTTTAGTTCAAGAAATGAATATCTTTTATAATGTACTAGTATATATATGTATCTTGATGAGTGTTTGAATAATTTCAGGGTGGATATATTTCACCATTATCCATCAAAGAGGCTTTACAGAGCATAAAATGCAACTAGTTAGCCAATATCTATGAGGTGAAGGAGGATATTAGGTTCGATAATGTGACCTATCAAGTACTGAATATATCATTCGAAGTTACGGTTTTGTAATTCTTCGACAACCAACTGACAAGCAATACCGATGTACCATAATCAACCTAACCAAACAGGCCGACATGATGGTACTATTTAATATTTCTAAATAAATATGTGTGGATTCCAGGATGTGGGGCCAGTAGTAATTCTGATTTTATTAAATTTGGACCCACAATTTGTAAAGTAGATCTTCTTCCGCAAAGAAGGAAGAAAAAAAATCTGCAATTCGGCATTCAAATGCAGTTATCGGTCAACTTTCGGTGTATATTTCCTCTCTAAGAAGTGCATGCAAATTCACATTTTTATATACTCCATATTAAGAAAAAAAAAGAAAATCAAAAGTATATTTTTATGTTTGATGATAATAAAAAAAATCATTCAAAGAATCATCTTCAAATTCTACCTCTAACATATTCAGATTTCATATTGTTTCAAATTAAACCAAAAATGCACTATTTTGTAGGAAAATTTGTGTAGTTCCAAAAAGCGGCAATTTTTCACTAACCTAGAATAAAATAAAATAAAATAAAATGTGAGGGATTAAATTGCATAGAATAAAAATATCTAAGGTAATTTTCTATTAAAAATACCCCCCCCCCCCAAAATAAATAAAAAAAACTTTTTTGCCCTTTGCTTCATTTTTTCAAAATTCTCTTAAATCATTTCTAACTTTCTAAATTTTTAACTTCGGATTATCGACAATCACTAATGGCGAACAACCCGAGAACTCCGGAAATGGACGATAACGAGCTGCCGATATCTAACGAAGTAAACTATTTTCGAAAAAAAAAATCAAAATTTTACGTCGGGGCACGATCGAATCGCACCCCAGACAGGCGTGATTCCGTTACGCCTGACAGTATGGCCAGGCATCCCAGGGCGCGCCTGGCCAATAATTTTTTTTTAAAAATTTTTAAATTTATGATTTTTTTATGATAATTATAATTATATAATTAAAAATACAAATATTATAATTACGAGAGGGGTACCCTGCGCTTGCGCTACGAGGATCTTTTAATGTGGGTATACTTGTTTATACATGTTATTTGTTTTGCATGTGTATACTTGTTTCCACACCTAATAATGTAATATATATCATCATAATATATGATTCAAAAATAGATCTTTTGAAAAAAATACATTCTTAAATATCCTTCAAAGAACGCAAAAATGAAATGAAATCCATTTCCCCAAAGACCTTCTCGACTTGAATTTTACTTCACTGGTTTTTGTCGCTTCGGTTTTCTCGCTTGTGAGAAAAATTAAAGGGCATTCAGTAAGTTTAATGAATGTAAGTATTATTCACACCATACTATATTTGGGCTCAATGAATTCAAAATTTTAGACCCAATAACCGGCTATTCATTTTCACACTATCAATGGAGTTAGATGAGTATAGAATAAAAATAGTGCTTTAGCAAAACAAAGCCTTCTAGAACTCTTCTAATTATCAAAAAACCCAAAAAAAAAAGAGCAAATGTAGAAAGGATCATTTGTCCTTGATATTCATTTACTAATTGTCCTTAACAATTAATACGGTCCATTAAAATACACCAATGTGTGTGAACATAGTTAATCATCTAAAAATAGTCAACAAAACCAAAATTTACTTTTATAACCCAATAAACCCAACACAAACTACATAAAACATAAGGATTATTGAGTAATTAGCCATGGGAGAAATGACCAAAACGGGAAGAAAAGGTTATTCCAGGTTAAAAGTTGAAAGGGTCTGTGAGTAATTTCCCTAGGTTACAAAAATAATGAGTAGGATATATGATTTTATATAGAAATTATTATCATATATGAATCAATTTTTATAGATATTTTTCTCTGTAAATGTGAACGCGTTTTCTGTAGGTTTAAATATAATAAATATGATTTATGAGGTTATAGAGTGATGGGATATGAATCGATTCAGTGTAACCGCATGTGAGAAATGACTAAAACTGGGCGATAAGGTCGCCCTAGGTTAAAAGTTATAAGGAGCATTTAGTAATTTCACCTGGTTACAAAAATAATATTTAGAGTCAATTTTATAGATTGTTTTTTTTTCTCTGTAAATGTGGACGCGTTTTCTGTGGATTTAAATATAATAAATATGATTTATGAGGTTATAGAGTGATGGAATACGAATCGATTCAATGTAACCGTATGTGAGAAATGACTAAAACGGGGCGATAAGGTCGTTCTAGGTTAAAAGTTAAAAGGAGCATTTAGTTATTTCACGTGGTTACAAAAATGATATGTAGAATATATTAGTGTTATTATTTTTTTTATTAATTTATTGGTGTTATTATTAATATTAGTATTATTTATTATTAGTAGTTATAACCGATATTAGTATTATTTATTAATCTACATAAATAATTGTTTTTCCTGTAAAAAAAAATACAAGAATCGAGTCCCATTGGTCCTTTGCCTTTGCCTTTAAAGTATCAAGGGCAGAATTGTCTTTTGGTGGGATGGTATTTAGCAATTCAGACTAAAGAAAGTTGAAGGGTTAAACCGGGCAAAATAAAAATTATTAAAGGACTAAATAGCATAAAACAAAAAAGTCTAAGGGCTATTTGATAAATAACTCATTAACAAACATGTAATTAATTAATAAGAAGTTGATCGACCTGCACTGGAGCTACGGGCATCCTTTTTGTATAATTGTTATTGATTAATAAAATGAGTAGGAAAGTGATGTTTAAAAAATGATTAGGCCAAAAAATCGTATCATAGTTATAATCATTATGAAGTTTGAACTCTATATATAGGATACATAAAAGACTTTAAAAACTAAGATTAAAATTCCTCAAATATTGTGTACTTGTTCTTAGAAAAAGACATAAAGCATTCAAAATACTAAAAGCTTCAGCAGGCACATGATTCTCTCAATCAACGACTTCTATCTCTTGTTCCCAGGTTTCCAACCTCTCTTATGATGTTTTGGCTCAACCTGTGAAAATTTGTAAACATTGTCAGTATTTTTTATCTACAAAACACAAATATGCAGTAGACAAATCAGATTGCAACTGTTATGTACTTCTCCACCTATATTTGTTTTTTTGGTCACTGCATTTTAATTTTTTTTTTCCTTTTATATGAAGTAAGCACGATTCATTCTTGAGAAAATGCAATCATTTGTAGTCAAAATCTAAACAAATTATGGAATATGCTTTTTTATACGGAAAGTCACAAACTAAACGTTTATATCACTGAGCATTAACTAAATTAAAATTTCGATGCAGAAGGTGAATAAGTTCGTGTTCAGAGGGCTATTTTAACAAACACATTAAGTCCTTAAGAAGAAATTATGGAATATGGTTTTTTATACGTAAAGATAGAAACTAAATGATCAAGCAAAGATTCTAAGCATTCCCGCCTCACAATTTAACAGAAAATTGTCGAAGTCTCACTTGATGTTGGATTTTAAAAATGTTGGTGAGGGGCGAGATTTCACCGAGATTCTGAGCAGCTCTAAGGAGGGGGCCGTCTGAATCACTTCTACAAATCAGTTTTGTTGGCCCTGAATATATATAAAAATAAAAGAAGTCATTTTTTCAGGTCTATATATAATTGTTATTTCTGTTTCAGATTGAATAGTTATGTCTATTGGATTTATCTGCATTAAATAGTTATTATTTCGTAACTGGACAAATTTATTGGGCACCGAATTCATGTCGAAGAGATGAAACGTTTTTGGGATTTTGAAGGTGTAAGTTTCTTTGGAAAGTACTACTATTTGAACTTGGAAGGGAAAGTGTCGGTTAAATTCTTCAGGTGCGTTTTGGAACAAAGCCTATATGTATTCTTGGCATATACAAATTGGAGCACCCACCTCACCTTAAATTTAATATAAAGCCTATATATGTTAGCTTAGCTCAAACGTGTTGTTGACATAGTATCTAAGAATTGATGCATCATTGTTACAATTTCAGATCAAACCAAGACCTCTAATTCCATAATGATCATAACCCAGAAAAAGAAAAAGGAACCCCACACAATTATCACCCAAAAGTCAAAACCATACAAAAAAATTCACCCAAACACATACAACATTAAACTATTAAAGTTTCCAAATTCCAATCAAATAAAGCGCTAAATATCCCAAAACGCGTAAAAAACAAATTTGAATAGGAGTGTATTTCCATTGTTTTGTGTTAAAATAATTACTACAATGAAATCAAAGAGAGTCCGGAAATTGCAGATAGAGAGAAGGCAATGATTGGTGGTGTTTAGCCTTAGTTCCTAACCCACCCTTATTTAAGTCCTAGCGATTCATTCCCACTATAACAAATCTGTAATTGTAATTAGTACAAAATAAAAAAGTAGATAAATAATCAAGAGAAAGAAATAAGGAATATGTAAAAACGTATATATATGATAATGCTAACATTAAGACAAATTACATCTAAAAAAACAGATTAATCTTTAAAAAAAAAAACCTGAAACAAACTGCACATTCCACACACCAAAAAAAAAAAGAAACAGATTGTATATTTCACCCAAAAAAAGAAACAAATTGTTGATATGAAAAGAACGAAACCTGTTACTTCCATCAAAGAGATGGGTTGCTTAGTAGTAGCATCCAATGGAGGAGGGAAATTCTCAACGACACTAAAACAATTGCAAAACAAAAGGAAAGACACAATTATTAGAGAAACCCATAAGCCAAAATTGAAAGGAAATAACGAAAATTGAGTTTTGATTTTAATTGAAGGGGAGTTTTTTTTTTCTTTGATGACAACGAATAGACTAACAGTCGACTAATAATTGTATTCAATATTAACAGGGTCATTAACTTAGTCTTAATTAGTAACTCCAGCAATTACAAAAAAGGGCAAGGGGGGAAAGGAAAGAGTGAAAATTTAATAGGGTTTTTTCGGTAATTTAGGTATTGGGAAAAGACCAAAAAGTTTTGTTCTTCATCCCAACATCAATCAAAGTTTAGGGCTTAAAAGTAATCTGCCAAGTCAGAAAAGACGAAAAAATTTAGTTATCTAGCTCCTCATCAATCCTTGATGGGGGATTTTAGTAATTTCATTACTCTATTCAAATAATATGTAGTATATATATATATGCCCATCATAAAATTACCAAAAAGACCAAGATTATTTTCCATTCCAAAAAAAGTGGTGGATTTAATTTAATTTTTTTTTGGTAATTTTACTTTGAACTTTAATTATAAGGTTATATATATTAAGCCTAATTTACATGTCATGTGACACCTAGGGGCGGATGACACCTTTGCTAGGGTTAACCTAGAAAAATTTTAGACCATGAAAGCTGCTGATTATAATGTCTAATAACTAATTAAAGGAAAGTTTGACACCTTGTATTGTAGTCACTCTATGGTATACCAATATTGTTTATAATAATGAGTTCCAATTACACAGTGTGTAAAACAATAGTTTTACACAAATTTGCAGCCCTTAGATCTAAGGGAACCAACGGATGAGATTAAAAGTAAATTTACTAAAAAAAATATCTCTCTCTCACCTAAATACGATATCACGCGCGTCGTTTTTTCTTCCTCTCCCCGCTCTTTCTCTCTTCCTCCACCGATAACCATGAATTCCGATGAACCTCTCCCCTTTTTAACTTTCAGAAAATTTCCATCAGATTGTTGATCGCAATAAACAGGTATTACGAATTTCTTTCCTTTACAATGCAAAGTTTGTTTCTTTTTTAATTTTTGGTTGATAAAAGTTCACTCAAGAGAAAACAAAATCTCTGTTCTCTTCCTCTGTTTCGGGTTCACTATTGAAATGTCAATTGAATTCTTGATACGATGGGTTTATTGCTATATGTATTTTGTATCTGAAGTGAGCCATATTTCAGTGCCTTTTTATTGATTAAATTAATAAAAACTAAGACGTCAAGTATTCGTTACTGGCACGATCACTTTAGGAAAATATTTAAGTCTTATTCTCCTTGGCTGCTTGAGCAAGATAAAACGAAAACTACAAGTGGAGCAATATTCTAGAAACAGTATTGAAACTTAGCTGCTGCATGTAAAAGCAAGTTGTATTTAATGGCCTTTTGATTTTACCAGTAGCTGGATTGAAAGCTTTGTTTGTAAACCTTGAAGTGTTTAGACATGATTAAAAGAATTAGCTGAGATAGTCTTATAAACCTTATCTTTTATAGTGCTCTATTAGTTGATCAATGTCTAATTCTCTTTGTTAGTTTCAATTGGCATCTTGGTGAGCCAAAAGAATGATGATTAAAAATTGTTTAATATTGGGTGGTTTAGGTACCGTATACTAAATCTCTATGGTTAATGCACTTTATACTCCACATTAGAAGCTAGAAATAATTGCAGTGAAATGATTGCAGTGTGTTAAGTTTAAACTTTAACCAAATCTCTATGGTTAATGCAGGTTACCAATTAAATGCATAGCAATTTTCTCATGGATTGTTCATCGACAAAGGATGTCCAAGTTTTTTGTGATATTCAAAATATGGAGGTATGTGAACAAACAGAATTAGCTAATGAAAGTGTTAGTTTGGATGTAGTTAATTTAGAGAATACCATTGTGTCCCCAAATGTTGTTGAGGAATCTGCGCCATATATAGGGATGTTATTTGATTCGTTGGGTGAGGCAGAACAGTTTTATAAAACTTTTGCTAAGGAACAAGGTTTTGGCATTCGCATTCGATCAAGTTGGGTGAGCTCTCGAAGTGATGAAGTGATTAGTCGTATTTATGTCTGTTGCAATGAAGGTCAATACAAAGAAAATTTTAAGAATGATTGTGTAGATGATGTCAACAAGACCAAAAGGAAGTGCTCAATTGCTAGAACCGATTGTGGAGCATTTTTTAAGGTGTCAAGGGTAAAGAATAGTACGAAGTGGGTAGTAAAATCATTTTTGAATGAACATAATCATCACATGGTTAGTCCTAAAAGTGTCTCTTATCTTAGATGCCATAAGAAAATGACTGGAGCAGCAAAGAGTCTTGTTGAGCAATTTAATGAGGAAGGAATTCCTACCGGAAAAGTGGCTTTATTGTTTGGTAATGTTGACAAGCAATTTTCAGATAGGTATTGTTGGAATCATCTTAGAGATTTGAGAAGGAAAAACTTAGATGTTGGAGATGCCCAAGTTGTCTTGTGTTATTTTCGAAGAAAACAAGCTGAAAATCCCAACTTTTTTTATGCAATTTAGTGTGATGGTGATGATCGCTTGGTCAATCTATTTTGGGTGGATGCTCAATCTCGTTTGGCTTATGATAAATTTGGTGATGCCATTACTTTTGATACAACTTATAAAACCAACAAGTATAGTATGCCATTTGCCCCTTTTGTAGGAATCAATCACCATTGTCAATCAATTTTATTTGGTTGTGGCTTGTTGCAAGATGAGTCTGAACAAACTTTCATTTGGTTGTTTGAAACATGGCTTGAGGCCATGCATCAAAAGGCTCATGTCTCTATAATTACAGATCAAGATTTGGCTATTGGTGCTGCTGTGAAGAAAGTGTTTCCGGAATCACGTCATCGTCTTTGCCTTTGGCATATAAAGAAAAAATTTCCAGAGAAGCTTTCTCATATTTATCATAAGAAATCAGATTTTAAGCGTGAACTGAAGAATTGCATTCGTGAATCAGCAACTGTTGAGGAGTTTGAAAGGACTTGGCATGAGCTAATGGTTAAGAATGGTTTGGAGCAACATGAATGGCTCCAAGGGTTGTACCAGATTCGAAATTCATGGATTCCTGTGTATAATCAAGATACTTTTTTTGCAGGAATGAACACTACTCAAAGAAGTGAGTAGTGAGATATGAGAAGGCACTTGCGAGTCGTCATGAGAAAGAAAGAAAAGAAGATTTTGAATCAAGACACAAGTCCCGGATTTTAAGAATTGGGTCTAAAATGGAGCATCATGGAGCATTGGTTTATACAAAGAAGGTCTTCAACCTTTTCCAAGATGAGCTTGTTAAAAGCAATCAATTTATAAAGGAGAAGATAGGTAAGAATGGCTCTTGCTATGAATATAAGGTGTCTAGTTGTTTTGATTCTCGTGATAGCTTTCTTGTTAGTATGGATTTGAGCTCTAAAGTTGGTACTTGTCAATGCAATCTTTTTGAGTTTAAAGGGATCTTGTGTAGGCATATTTTGGCTATTTTTCACTTGAAAAATGTGGTTGAGATTCCAAGTCGCTTCATTTTGAAACGCTGGACAAAGGAAGCAAATAAAGGTAATGGGATTTTTGAAAATATGCCAAGTTTTGAAGATGATCTTGAGAAATCAGCAACTGCAAGATGTTTACATGTTTGTCGTCTCATAAACCAGTTATCTTCTCTTGCTGAAAAATCTGAAGAAGAATACAAAGTCATTGTGGGAGATTTGGATCAGATTTTCAAGAAAGTTCTTACCATGGAGGAGGATAATATTTCAAGTGAAAAGCCATTAGGTGAATTGATTCATGATGGAATAGAGAGTCAGCAAAATCAGTCCAATCATATACCTTTGGTAAATATTGGTGATCCACACATTTCACAAACTAAAGGTAGAAAAAAGGGTGGCCATGAGTCTCAAAACAGCAGATTCAAAAGTGGTCTTGAAATGGCATTGGCTAATCAAACCGTGAAAAAGCGAGCCTGCCACACTTGTGGAGGATTTGGTCACAACAAGTAGGGATGCAAGTGGGTAGTAGATAATAGGGTACCCGGCACTACCCGACCCGATCAAGTAGGGTTAGGGTATTGTATAATAGGGTTAGGGTAGGGTACGGGTAGTGATTTTTGTACCCGTGACGGGTTCGGGTAGGGTACGGGTAGGGTACGGGTAGTGACCTTAGGGTACCCACTACCCGAACCCGGTTACTAATTAATTACTTTAATATTATATTTTTATTTATATATTATATTTTTACTTAAAAATTACTCCTAATTAATCTAATTAAAATTTTTTTATTATTAAAATATAATTTTTAAATTTATTTTACAATTATACAAGTTAATTTTAATTTATTCATTTAATTTTAATCTATTTATTATTATTTAATTATAAAGTAAAAAAAATATTCGGGTTTTTTATCGGGCTAGGGTAGTTAACGGGTAGTTGATATTTTATACGTGTAAGGTACGGGTAGTGATTTAAAAAATAACCGGGTAGTTATAGGGTTCGGGTACCCTAGAAAATAATAGGATTAGGGTACGGGTACCTCAAAATTCGCGGGTACCCTACCCGATTGCATCCCTAACAACAAGCGTACTTGTAAAGGGAAACAACAATCTACAGATATACCAACGTCAACATAAAGGTATGACTCTATCGAAAATTGATTTACATCTATTTTATAATTTTAATTAAGTCACTATACCTTCAACGTGTTTCACAAGAGACAGGGGTGGGGAAATGATTTCTACCGAAGTGGTGAAATTTCAATTGGGACAATGATTTATAGAGGGGCTAACATGCTTTTCTCATTCTATGCTATATCCCATTTTATCTTCCAGAGATTTTCACTAAGTCCAATGGGAATTCCTTGTTAATATAGTTGAACATTCTGTCATATATGCAACTTGTTTAAGTGATTATTTACCAAAAGAAAAACTTGTATAATGGCTTTAGATGGTGTGTGTGAAACTGTGAATATACATTTGTTTTTGTTTGTCTTAAAACGGAAAAACATTTGAATCAATAGTGTGATGATTTATAAATCTTTTCTGAGACATGGGAAACTCTTGCTTGGACTTTGAGATTGGTTTGTCTTAAACTTTTACTTCATATATAAAAGTGAATTGAATGCTAGAGAGAACCTGCTGAAGGAAGTGATGATCAGCTCAGTCATGGTAGACTATATATAGTGTCAATCAATTCTAGACATGTTTAATTGTTGTTGTGAAGATTAATGAGTGCTATTTTGATGACCAAGATTTGATGCTGCAATTTTTTGAATTCCTGATTTCGGTCTGTAATTAATTACAGAAAGTTGACAAGTTGTTACCCATCAAGATGAGAAATCCTCAAAGATGATGCAAATGTGGCAGTAGCACCATTAAGGTACCTTTTAAGGCTACTCAAGTCATCAGCAGCATCAAGCATGGTAGGCCTAGCAGAGGGGCAGAGGGATTATCCTGTAGGCATGAAGACAATATTGTACAGATCTGAAGTAGGAGCTTTTGAAAGAAGTTTAATATTTCAAGCAAATCTTGATAGAATTTCTTTTAGGATTCATATATTTTTGTTGGAAATATTTTTGTTGGCAAATTGAAGTTCTTTAAACCCTCTAATTGAAGCTGTAAAGAGGTTTGTATATCTTGTGAATATTGAAAAATTGGATCACAATGGAAACTCTTTTTTTGAATTGTTTTGTCTATTTACTTTGTATTAGCTTCAAACATTCAAAGAAAATAAAATATTTGGGTATAAGCTTGAAGTTGTCCTCTAAGCTTATTGATTGCGGAACTAAATTAGGAGTCAACAATAATGAGCTGTGCTTTTCCAACTCGGCAGCTCGCATCAAAATTCAATAGCCTTCACAGTAATAGTTACAAGTTTGAGCAGTGCCTGCCAACATACAAGGAGTATTGTAGATCTACTGCTATGTGCATCAGAAGGAAGTTTCAACCAGAAAAGTTTCTAAAGAAGATACTTCCATCAGACAAAAAAAAAATACTCATAGTGATGCAAATTTACTACAGTTTGACGACAGGAGTTGATTTCCTTTGCTTGAGCTATTTACTTGTCCTCAATCCTCAGCTGGCTGTAATGTGTCAGCATAAACTACCTGGTTTCCATCCCAATACAGCATTTTATCCCTGCATGCCAAATTTTACAACATCGATCAACCAATTCATTTCCATTAATTTCTAGTAGCTTTAACTATTAATAATTTAAATTTATAGAAAGAATAATTACAGATAGGGGGGAAATTACTAATTTAACTTACAGGTAGAGTAGAAACCTTGCTTCTTGGATAGCTCTGGTGGGCAATGGAGTCCTAAGCTGAAAATCATGAATTAACAAGTCCATGTAAACTAAAAGAGACTAGTTAAAAATATAGGTGAATTTTATTCACCAAATTATGCACAAAAAATCAAAATAATTAAGAGGGGAAAAAATTAAATTAGAGGTAGAATATATATATGATCACTTACAAATTTCTGGCCTTGTGTTGTGTTGCATTGATTACGAAGGACATTTACCACTGGATGATGATTAAAAGTCCAACTAGAGTCTTCATTTTCCACACTCACATTAACACTACATCATATAATAATTCATAGAAAATTAATAATATTACAATCAACCCATTGAATCTATTACGCTACATAAGAAAATTGAAGCTCTTCAAAATTAATTAATCAATGTACTATAGTCTTACGCATTCTGGCAGATGATTGCATGCAGCCCTTGGTCCTGAAAATTGCATTGAAAATTAACAACTACAGTTTCAAAAAGACATGTTAAATTACCTTGTTTGTTTCACGAACAGGATTAACAATTTCATCAGGTTCAGGTTTTGGCTTGAAAATCATAGAAACAATTTTGTGCATTTGCCAAAAAACAGTGACAAAAGGAATAATTACCTTGTTAAAGCTTTCCAGATGTTCCATGCCGCTAATCTTTACTTGGGTGAAAATCTGTCTTCATCCACGCAAAGGGTTAAGATTAACAAGCCTGAGAATGAAGAAGAATTGCGACTCACTACTGATAATAATCAAGAACTGATTGATGTATTCAAAGGTGTGAAGTTGAAGTGGGTTTTGTTGTCTTCACGGATTCAGAAATCAGTTTCCAACAAGAGAAATAGCAGCAGTGGAAGTGGAATTTCTAAAGAGGAAACATGGTACTTTGAGCTGAGTTTTCATAAGAAGCATAGAGAAATTGTTCTGAGTTCATACCTGCCTTACGTTCTTCAGAAAGCAAAAGAGATCAGAGAAGAGAAGAAGACTCTGAAGCTTCATAGTGTTGATTATAATGGAACAGATTATTGGGGTTCGATCAAACTTGATCATCCAGCGAGTTTGTCTAAAACAACAGAGAGAAGATTGTAGGAATAAAAGGTCTCCATAGCTTGCAGAGCAGTAACCAAAAACTCCAGGCACCCAACCTAGTAAGGAAAAAGCAAAGGGAAAACTATATATGACTGGGCCAACAATTGATGTAGTTAAATGATATCCACAGTGCAACCATGAACCTAAACACCAAAAACAAGATGAAATAGTTTGTAACATGAATTCAACTTTCCTTCCATGAAAAAATCAAATCAAAATAAATTTCATTTTTGAGAAAACTCACCACGCGATTTTAGCAGGAAAAGAGCTCCTGCATCGAGCTCTTCTGGAGATTGAGCAATTCCAGTTTCCTTATCAGCTAAGGATATGAAAAATTAAAGCCTCTGACTTTTGAATTGAACCAAGATTGAAGAAGCTTACAAACAAAGAAATTTTTTTTTTGGCTAAATACAAACAAAGAAATTCGTAATACTTGTTTATTGCGATCAACAATCTGATGGAAATTTTCTGAAAGTTAAAAAGGGGAGAGGTTCATCGGAATTCATGGTTATCGGTGGAGGAAGAGAGAGAGAGCGGGGAGAGGAAGAAAAAACGACGCGGGTGATATCGTATTTAGGTGAGAGAGAGTTTTTTTTTAGTAAATTTACTTTTAATCTCATCCGTTGGTTTCCTTAGATCTAAGGGCTGCAACTTTGTGTAAAACTATTGTTTTACACACTGTGTAATTGGAACTTCACTCTATAATAATATGGGAAAATATTTGATGTCCTGACAGAGTATGGGAGCCATACACTGTCAGGCAACTAGAACATGACACCTCATCAAAAACCAAGAGCAAACTTTCATAGGCCCTTTTCAATAAATAATAATAAGTTTTATTTTATTCCTCATCTAAAAATAAAATAATTAATTTTAGACCTAAAAGTTAACCTCTAATCCGTCTCTCCCCTCTCTTTGCGTGATAATCTACGACCTCCTCTCCTGAGTCTCCTCTATCTATACAAATTGCATCCCTAAAATAATTAACGATTTACTAAAGTTTTTTTGCCAAAACCATTCGCATCATTGCCGTCCATGAATACACCCCTTACAAGTCGCCTCCATTTCCTCTGAATAAGATTGTTTCTTTCTATATAACTCGGCAGAAACCTATGAATATTTGTACTCCCTCACATTCAAAATAAGTAAAACACTAGGAATATTACACAGACCAAGGCAATGATTAGTTGGTTTTAAATTTAGAAAAAAACTCACTTAAAATGACATAATTACCCTTCAAAAATTTTTATAAACAATTAATTAATAAATCTTCTCCACCTTCCCAACTTTCCAAGACCACTTAAAAGTTCAACCACTTTAATTAACACTTAAGGGTATATATGGAAGAAAGAGTAAAATTGGATTAGTTTTGTAATTGTTTCACTTATTTTGAAATATTGCAAAAGTTAAAATGTTTCACTAATTTTGAATGGGAGGGAGTAGATGACATGAAATCGCTGAAATCAAACTTTTTCAGGCTTGACCTGTAATACCGTATAAATATATATAATTTAGGGTTTAATATTAAAAATTAATTATGTAAAAGAAAAAGGATTTAGGGCTCAATTGAAACAAAGAAGAGTTTTGGAGCTTTATTGAAAAATGCTATAAAGGTAAAGGGACCATTTGGTAATTTTTGCCAATTGAAAAATATTTAAACAACTTACCTTCCCCCACCGTCACTTCCTTTCTTCATGCTCTCAACCGAACCTCTTTACTCCTCTCTCCAAAATACCTTCATCAAATTAAGAGAAACCCACATGCAAACATGGAAGTATATTTTTTATGCCAAATGCTTTGCAGTCATAGGGTTAAGTTTTGAAACTTGGTTGAAGATTATGGGCTTTCCAATGGTTAAAGGTAAGTGGAAGTTTTATGAGTTGAAATTAGTGTTTTGAAGATATGAGTTAAGCAAATCTTGATGTTGTTTGTTGTTTTGGAGATGCAAACAAGCTTGGAAAATCATGGGAGTTGTTTGGAGGAAGAGAGAGATAGGATAAATCAAGGATAAGATTTATGGGTAAGGTTTATTCTATCTTATTTGATTGATTTGGTTTATTACTTTGGTTTACGATTTTGATTATGATATTGGTTTTAACGATTTTCTTGTGTTGCACGTGCTCAATCAGACGGCTGAGGCGCTGATCGAGACACCAGCTTGTCTCACAGTGGATTGACTTTTGGGGTGTACGAGTCCCCTGAACTGTGAGTGGGCTGTCTTCAACGGAGAACCCGTTGAGG
>AWUE01019822.1:0-18341 GCA_001974825.2 Corchorus olitorius | reverse complement strand
AAACCGTTGATATCAACTTACTTTTTTTACTTGTATTTATTTTATTTTTTCTCTTTAACTTTTTTATTTTTTATTCTTTTCTTCTCTGTTGATATTGGGTTAGTGATCTAGTAAAAATAAAAAAATTAGAGGAAAAAATAATAAATCAAGTAAAAAAGTAGTTGATATCAACGGTTTGAATAAAAAAAGTGTAAAAATCTATCATGATGACTACCACACACGAATTCATTCCAAAAGGTTTTTAAAATCGGTTTAGTAGGTTAAATCTTTTAATATCCAACAGTCGGGAAAATAGATAATGCATCCAATGGTCAGAATTAAATGGGAGCATCACAAAGGGAGCACCGAAGTCTCCACCATAAAAAAATGTTGTTATAAATTATAACAAGGTTTAGTTTTCATTAAAGAAATGAGTATGAATCTTTGAGGGAGAATAGTATATATTATAGTGTTAGAAGAATTGATTAGTGTGGTCAACCAAAGTGGAGATCAAGTGGGGGAATGTTAATGTAACAGAATCAAATGTTGATTTCGCCAAATCTTATGCTCATGGATTATATAGTGCTATTATATTCATTTAGATTTAATTAGATTGGGGAAAGGGTAAGTTAAATACAGGAAAATTAACTACCTCATTCTTTGGTATTGTTTGCTTGGTAAGATGGAAAGAGAAAGAAAATGTAAGATGGAAGTGGAAATTGGGGATATTACAATCGTTAATATATTACATAGCCAACAATCACCTGATCTGTTGATAGTTTAATAGAGTGTTAAATTCTTATTGTTAGTTTAATAGGGCTTCTCTTAGTTTTAATAATTGGATTACTAAATACCGTCCCTTTTTACTAGCCAGCGCCCCCTGGAGTTATTTTGCCCTTGGCTTTATTTTCCTTCAAACTTCAAACTTTTCAATTCTCTCAAATTGTCTCAACCTTCAAATTTTCAAACCCATGACTATTGTGGCTTAATTAATTATGGGATGGGTACGTGAAAAAAAAAATTCGAAAAGCTTTGTAACAAAAGCTAAGAAAACCTAAGAATTTTAGAAAGATTTTTTTTTTATAATAAGAATTTTAGAAAGTTGAGATATATATATATATAAAAGAAAGCTTGGTCGCGCGCGACCGGATCATGGCTTGGTCGTGATCCACGTGCGATCGGGCCATGGCTTGGTCGCGACCGCGGCGCGACCCGCCTATTTTGACTTTCTTATTTATAAATTTTTTAAAATTAATAATTAGTTATTATTATTACTTGAATTATTAGTTATTTTGGCCATGGACCATGAGTTTTGATGTTGTTTTACTTGAATGATTGAGTTTTGAAAGTTTGAAGCTTGAGAGAATTAAAAAGTTTGAAGTTTGAAGGAAAATAAAGCAAATGGCAAAATAGTCCAAGGGGGAGCGGTATTTAGTAATACCCTTTGATAATAAAGTTCAAGATATACAACAATTTATTAAGCTATAGAGCTAAACGATGTCATCCAAGGCTATCTAGAATATATACTAGTATTAGATTGGCTTAATACCCAAATTAGCCTCTTAACTATCCATTTTGGGATAAATTGGCCTCGTAACTTTTTTTTGGGACAAATAAATCCCATAATTTTTAAAAACGAGACAAATTAGCCATTTTCTGACCGTTTAACGTCCGGAAGGTGAAGGCGCATTCGACTTCTGATTAAAGTGATTCTAGTGGCATTTAAAAGATCTCGAGAAGAAGAATCAGATGGTCAGGGAGGTGAGAAAAAAAAAACAATCGAAAGATTTCAGATATCGAGTCAAATTTAAAAGTTTAACTAGAAGGTGCGGTCTTATTCGGCATCGGAACGGGCTGAATTTCCAATATGTCACTATTTAAGGGATTCTAGATCTACTGATTGTGGAGGTGAGAAAAAATAACAAAGAAAATGAGGCAAATAAGACCGACATCCCTTAGAGAGTGACATATCATAAATTTAGCCCGTTTCGATGCCAGTAGACCGGCATCGCTTATTTTTTTATTATCGTTTCTCACCTTCGCAACGACTAGATCCGGCATCCCTCAGAGAGTGACATATTAGAAATTCAGCCTGTTCCGACTCGAATAAGACCACACTTTCCAGTCAAAGTTTTAAATTTGACCCGGGATCTGAAATTTTTCGATTGCTTAGTTTTCTCACCTCCCTGACCATCATATTCTTCTCGTCGAGATCTTTCAAACGTTGCTAGAATCGCCTTAATCGTAAGTCAGACGCACCCTCACCTTCCGAACGTTAAACGGTCCGTCAGAAAAAGGCTAATTTGTCTCGTTTTAAAAAGTTATGGAATTTATTTGTCCAAAAAAAAGTTAAGGGATCAATTTATCTCAAAATGGATAGTTAAGGGGCTAATTTGGGTATTAAGCCGTATTAGATTCTCTCTCAAATATTTTTCTCCAAGGAAAAGTTATTTAGTTAAGAATGGGTTTTATAAAAATCAGGCAGATTCAATAGTCTTCTTGAAAATAAATTTTCAAGGCCCCTCCCATGAAAGCAAACATAGAAGGGAAAAGAGGGAAAAACACCCAAGAGTAAGCAGCCTTAATTGAATTGATTATTAAAATTTGTCACTAATCATAGGAGGGTTTCCTGGAAAAGAAAAGAAGAGTAGAAGACCTTAAGCAAAGGTTTATTGTCTGACTTTCCAATTTCAGTAAGACTATAAAGATAGCTCAAATGGGGAAGCATCATAAACATCTTTGTTTATTTGCAAAGCCGAAAACAAGATCAATCTAGTCTCAAGCTTCATAAATTCCACTAGAAAATGATTAGAAGAAGATACTAATCTGTTAAAATGCAGTCGATTTCAACAAATACATCTCAAGTCTCAACTACAGGCTACAGCTCAAGAACATTTATTACCAAACAAGATTTACAATATTTAAATGGCTGATTCATCTCCTTCAAAGAAAAGAAAATTGATTCCTTAAAGAAAATACAAAACCAGATGTTCTCAAACGATGAATTTTCATTACTTATATTGAAGTTCAATACAAATGCAAATCATATACACCACCTTTTAACAAATTAAAACAAGAAAAAAGTTGAATAATCACAAGATGAGATACATGCCAACCAAATAAAAGAATGTTGACCTGCCAACTGTCCTTAAACTACAATATATGTGATCATTACAAAGGCAGTGAAGCTAAGAGGAGAGGTGGGGAAAAAAATAACAAATCACTCTTTCATGCAAACATCACGATCAATCCCGATACTAACCACAACTACATTCATCAAAACGGCAAATGACAAAATGCTAGACATGGCAATCAAGGCTTCTTTTATACCAACGAAACCACAATGTTCAGGAAGCAGAGAAGATCAAAATAAATGAGGAATCGCTAGTTAGAATGCAAAGGACGCACATAAATACTTTGTAGAAATGAGTTCATGCTCTAAAATAGATCAACTTTCTTCTTCAGCAGGTCTTGCTTCCACTTCGGCAATTTGTAAAATGCTTCTTTAGTCATCCCGAATACTGTCTGGAACTCATCATCTGACAAATAAGCCTGAGAGATTGAAGGGTAAGAACATGAGCATTCAGAAAACAGGAAATGAACTTGGAAACATTAATGACAGTACTTACCTCTCTCCGCTTGAAATCAATTCCAGTTACAGGATTTTCCGATTTGGCTTTCAGTTGATCATAACTGAATGTACTTTGACTGCTTCCAGTGTCGTTCTCATCCTGCTCTGTCTCTTGCTTTGGTTCTGAATCATCCCCATTGGTTTCAGATGCTGCACCTCTCTCCTTGGCTTCGGGAACTTCTTGAGACTCCTCTGCTTCTGAAGGGTCCAATTCACTCTTTACTTCAGCTGTATAAAGTCGTGCATCACATACAGTTAGAGAAGTTACACGAAAACACAGCAGGTCAAATTTACTTATCAGGCACTGCCCCTATTAAAGTTAGCAACTTCTTCTGGACCTAAAACAATGGTACTTTTTTCAGACAACACTGTCCAAAGAGTACAAGGATTCTTACAAGGTGGGCTGGTTAATACAGGAGTGCTGCTAGTGGATTTTGTAGGGGATGCATCAGGTGATTTTTTCTTTTCAGCAGTAAGAACCGATGAAAGGGCAGCTACAGCTGCTGCTCTTTGTGAACCCTGACCAGTACTGGAAGGCCTTGGACTAGAGGTTCTGCTTGCTGATGAGGGATTAAATGCAGAAGATAAGGCGGCTAAGGCTGAAGCTCTTTGTGTAGGTCCTTGATTTCCATTGGATCGATCCGGGGCCTGCAACAATGTCAGATTTTAACTACCTGAATCACAAGAAAATAACTAAATCCTTCGAATCTCAAAACAGAAGCACACAGAACTGCAATCATCATCACAATATACAGAAATAATAATATATTATAACCTGTATCATGATAAAATGGAAGCTAAAAATGGGAATTAAAAAAAAAAGACAATAAGCTGCATCCAGAAACATACAAAAATAAGAGTCAAATGAATAACCTAAAGTTGAATTATACGTAACTGATGAAAACATGGAACTAATATTCAATCTAATTGAAAAAGGGGGGAAAATGCATTATCAAGCTGAAAATAACTGGGCAGAAGTGGGGGTGGGGGGACCAAGGTAACATCCGACACATCTAGCCACGGATAAAACAGATAGCTAACAAGGCAAAGCCCAGTTTCAGTGCATGACAGACGTAAATCCTAGGAGGCGGGATGCATAGGCATTCACTAGATGAAAGACAACATGAAGCAACAAATAACCTATACTTGTTACTCATCCTTTGATCCACTTGGGTCTTTTCTGATTAAGGTGAACTTTCATGCACAATCAAGGCTATCTTAATGAACAATTGACTATTTTGAAAGGCATTGAGAGGATAATGAACTTCACCAAGAGGTAATTATCTTGCTATGTTGGTAAGGTTCATCAGATCCTTAAGACTCTCTTCTGCTTCCTTGCAGCAATTGCTAAAATGAATTTCTACTCAAGTTCCTCAGTAATAAGGTGAATACAAAGTTTCACATTTGATTCATTATCCATATGTCAAGTTCCACCCTTGATGCATATTATATGAAAGGTCAAAGAAAATTTATCTCAAGTGCTTGTGCGTATGGCAGGTGTTTGAAGTTTAAAACCAATATAATATATATAGTGAGAAAGTAAATTCTTGGAAAAGAATTGTATTCTAAATAAGCAATAATTGGCAATGCAGAAAAAACCAGTCATATGATAAAAAATAGCTTTTTAACTAGGATGGAGGATGACTTGCTTGAATTTATTTATTCTGTTCAGTGGAAAGCTAATGTCAGAACTGGTTCAAGCAGCTGTTAACAAAGCATGTCAACAAACAAAGGGCGGAGAGATAGGGATGTTTAGGGAAAACTTAATTTTGCTATAATAGACAGCAGGAAATAATGATCATAACGTACAAGGGTAGCGATCCTATAACTTGGGAAAATGGCGTTTTGACTGTAGGTGACATGCCTAAGTAAATGAAATCCGAACATTAGGTGGGTTATCAGCAGTATGAGCAATTTACTATATCAAACCACCAACGCAAACAACTAAATATAAGAATCAAAACTGCAAATTTTTCATTTTTCCAATAAAAGGCTGCCATAAAGCACGATCTTCTTTACAGACAGAAGCAGCTAATAGTCTTACCATTCTCCAACTTTGGTTGTAGAAAGTGTACAACAGGTTTACTAGTTCTTTTTCAGGTGTTAAAAACTAAGACTCAAAAGTAAATGAAGTCAAAACCAAGAAAAATAAAAGCATAATAGCCAAAAAAAAAAAGAAGATATTGATAAATTTTCTGGCATGAGCAACTATTACCGAATGGGTTGATTTGGCAGAAGATGGATTGAATGCGGAAGACAAGGCAGCTAAAGCTGAAGCCCTTTGAGTGGGACCCCCTTGGTTCCCATTGGACTTGTCCTGTCTCAGCAGCATAGAATCCACCGGTCAGGGAACTAGTTTAGTAAATGAATTGAGAGAGAGACAGAGACGATACTCTCTTCAGACAATGTCTGCTATTTTCCAGATGACTTTATTGCCCACAAGGACTAAAAGGTAAAAGAGCAAAGGCTCCACACCCTAGGGGCAACGACTACGAACATTCAACATCACAACACTGTAACAGGCCATATAGTTAATTCATTTTAAAAGTTTTGTTTATGCCACTCTTAACAATATTTCCTCTTTCTCGGTAAAGTTTATCAACAACATTCCAATGGACTAATGGCTCTTGATGCCCACAATAAATAAGCAACTAAAAGTTTTAAACACATCAAAGCAAGAATTGCAGGAAGCCAGCCAAAAACAAGCTTATATAACAATGTCGAAAGACATTATAACAAAATCGTATCCATAATTTCAGTCCACTTAAGAAAAAGAAAAAAAAAATCACTGTTTTAATGGGTTATTTTCTTCACAAAGGAGCCTTGAAAATCGATTCCTATTTAATTTTATGATCCAAATTTCTCTGTGAAACTTCATATAGAAAACGTTGTAACTACGTGCTAATTAAAGAAAGGGCTTTTTACCTCTACAACATGGGTAGCCCCAAAGAGCAATGCTACTTTCTTCTGGAATGAGTTTCCCGGTACCTGTGTTCCACAGAAAACATCTAAGCATGAATATCAAACAGATAAATTAAATACAAAAAGAAAAAAGAAATGAAAGGAGGGATGAACCATACGAGCACTACAGCGGTTAACCTTGAACAAACAACGTAGGGTTTCATAATATATTCATAAGGATTAGTATAGAGCTAGCAGAACTACTTTCTTTTCTCCTTATGTTATTGAAAATAAAAGAGGCTCTAATGGTATGATCTTTGATTCTAATTTTTGGAATTGAATAGAACTTTCTTTAAACACAGTGCACCATCCCAAGCAACATCATCATAATGCTTTCTGTCATAGTTTTCCATCCCTGGGACTCTTCATTACAGCATAAACTTTTACACCTTAACTAATTATTTCTTGCACCTCATGAGTTGTCTAAGTCCTTCCCTGCTTTCTTATTTGGTTTTATTCTGCAGAGAAAGAAACTCATGATACCTAGGCTACATTGATGGTTAAAGGTGTAACTAAATAATCATCTAATCTACACGGGCTCTCCTTTGGACTAGCATTTAAACATTTTCTATAGTTTCTACTTTCCATCAAATGATATACAGTGCATTGGTTCAAGGCCTATAGCATGCAACATTTTCCATTTTGCAATTAATCTTTTATACAAATGCATTGGTTCAAGCCAATAGTATGCATTTTTTTAATGATTTTCCATTTTGCATAGACAAGCTGAGAATATAACTTTTTTTTTTTAAAGAGAAAACATCTCATCATTTGTTACTGATGAGATAAAAGCACTCAAACATTAATTTGAAGTAACTTTCACTCAATGATAAAGTAGAAAAATCCAGTCTAGGATACACATACAGTAGCTCGTGTGGAATCCCATTGAAAGAAAGTTGTGAAGAAGCAGGGTTCATTTCCTTCAGTAACTTTGTAAAGAGGAACATTTGGAGACAAGCCCTCTAGAGAGACAGCCATGTCTATGTATTTCTGCAAAGAAAATCAATATAAATAACAAGCAAATTGAAAGGATGAAATGACGAAGGAATCATACATTTATCTATTACCTGGCCAATTTCAAATACATTTTGCTTTTCTTTAGCATCTACCGACTGACCAACCCACACAAACACTTCAGCATGTGTGTCGAGTATCAAAATATCCTCTGTCAAGAGATCATCTTGAGAAAAATTATAAACTTCCTCAACCTGCACAACAGAATGTGAAATTACAAATAGAACCGACTGGAGAAAAAGGACTTACGATTAAATCAGAAGTCTCAAACTCACCTCAACCTTTCCTGTGGTATCACATCGAAAGATATAAAATCACAGAAACAATGTTAGTATGGTCATGAGCTTCGTTCATAACTTAGCGGAGGAGGAAGAAAAAAACTTAGAGCATAAAAATTGAAAATTAAACCAAATTCATATATCGGAAAAGACACCTTTGTTAAGAGAGAATGTGAACAAGTGGGGTTCCCTGACAGTCTCACTAGATGCTTTTTTGCTAGTATAATTCTGTTTCCCTCCAAGTGCAAACCAAAAGGCAGAGCTCTCAGTTCCTTCTTTAGCATGTTTAAGAGCAACTCCAGGCTGAATGCAAGAGAATATTATTAGATGATTTATTGGCATGGGAGATATTTAAAAGATCTATATGGTGCTACCATCGACTTTAGTAAGGAGCAAATCACAAGCTTAATGCCAGGATGATGCATAATGCAAGAGTACGAAATACTCCGGCCCTATGTTTTATATCGAGTATCTTTAACTTGTTTCACTAAGTAATCAGAAGAAATTCAAAAGGAAAAGAAAAAATTGCAAATGACAAGTAACTACATGTCTAAGAATAGCAGACATGCATTATCAGCTGAAGATTTGTGATGAAATGAAAACTTAAAGCAACACTCGACTCATAAGAACTGTAATCATTATATAAGAATTAAATCTTGCCAACATGATTGAAACAGGATACATGGGCATAAATTCCTGTTATTAAATCTTTTACTGTACTATGAATTGGTTGACTTGACTTGTGATGCTAGACTGTAATTATATCAAGTCATTACCAGTTTCCAAATAAACCCATGGTTTAATCTTGTCTTGTGTCATAACAAAGCCCATAAATAACATCAGATAAATAAAGAGCGTACCTTCAAAAATTCAGCCACTTTTGCAGCTAATTGCTGCTGTTCAAAAGTGCTTTGATTTCCATGCCAAATAAAAATTGAAGATCCAGATTGCAGAAGGAAACACTCATTAGAGTTCAATGATGTTGCCACCTAAAAATAGTTATAAAACAAGGAGATATTGCTGTTAGTATACAAAAGGAATAGCTTATGCTGCACACTACATGACAACAAACTGCAGGAATTTAGTCATTGTGACACCTTTGGTAGTCAACTAAAATTTGCTTCCACGCATTACTACTAAGATAAGTGCTCAGATTCTACAAGTGACATTTTTGGTCCCCTTTCTGCCCCTTTCCACGTCCACAATCAGGTAATAACTAAACTAAAGCCAAATTTAGAATCTGAGAACTTATTCTAGTTATAACACCTTTCAACGTCACATTTATCAAAATCAAACAAAAAGCCACCAACTTCACAGTGCAAACAAACAATATTAAACTAGTCTTTGCGTGAAATGTTTAAGAAAAACCACATTCAAGCATTTTAAATTCAAAACAATCACCAAACGTAATTTAAAAGGCAAAAGGAGATAAAATAACCATATAATGCCTACCGCATCCACTTGCAAAGCTTTATTATTGTGGATGGAAGTCCCTGATATCCGGAACAGAGCAACACAATCTGCCGTGTAGGTTTCATCTGTCAAGCCTTTGTCTGATATACTTTTCTTGTAACCAGTGCTTAGACCACCCTAAAAGAGTACCAATCACAGCAATAAGTTTAGTTGATAACTTCCCATTCTACGCTAAAAAATCACAAACAATTGGTTGGAGATTTAAAACTTTGAGGTCAAATGAATACCTTAAGGACTACCATAGGTTGAAAAAGTGCAATGAATTGTGGAGGCTCTTTACCTTCAAATACTCGACCCTGCAAGAAGCATCTATAAGAAAGAAAGAAATAAAAAGAAGCTTAGAATCATACTACTCAGTCAAAGGTAATATGATACCTGAACAGGCCTCCCCTTAAGTGAGTTAGACATTGTATTAGCCAACCGAAAAGCCATCCTCTGGTCCTCCTGAATTAAGAAATAATATATACCTTCAGAAACTAAAATCTTAACTAGGGCAAATGATCAGCATTAGAATAAAGTCCATCAAATTAGCAAACAACTATGTAAGCAACTCTTTCAGCTATGCAAAGAACATGACAAGTAGAAGCTACATTTAAGAAAGAAATCAAATGAGGGGATATAGATTCAATGCAGAGTACAAGCCCCAAAAAAAAAATGATATTGTAACCACTAAAACAGTAAGAAACTTATTCATCTTATGAAAGCAAGCACAACAAACTGTAAAAAACATGCTCAAATTCTCAAATATCAACAACAGTAAAGTTCAACTTCTTTCAAAGAAATTTAACATATAATATCATATTTAAGAAACAAAAACTACAGGGTACACCACTAGCTATCGACAGAGAGATACAGGTTATAATTAAGTAGCATCATCAATAAGAGGAAAGATATATCAGCTATCAAGTTCCTTTTGTTTTTTTTGCCCAATTTCGTATCAGAAATTTCAGTTTCTTTCATTTACTTTATGATTTTTTTGTTCAGGTTGCATGGGAGCTGTGGTAAATTTGTCAGACTACAGATAAGTAATATGGGCCTTACTTTCCTAGATTTGTGTGAAAAATTTGCAAGCAATCTTAATTCTGAGCCATTAATTGCTGTATTTTGTGCAATGAGAAACCTTTCCTAACCATTCACACCATTGCAGCTGCATCCAGATTGGGACTCCCCTCAACAACTATAAGTTTCCAGCAACTATTATTGCAATACAAACCAGAATAGAATTCCCAAAGTTTCATAGATTTTTAACCAAATATAATTTTTCCTCAAACTAAAGTCTTGCTGCTGTTCCAGAACTTATACATATACGTATGTGCTTGTTTATTCACTAATTTCATAGCCTGATCTTACAAGTACCCAATGACCAAAATTCTACCTTCCATCAATGGTCAAGGTCCTTCAAGATTGATACGGGACCAAAGTTTATCTATAATATATATAAAAGTCTGAGTTGGGTAAAACTTTTAGAATGCCTAGAATATACTTTTTCTTCCAATAGTTTTTTACAAGCAAATATTTTTAAAACACTTTTTTTTCTTAAATTTTAATCAAATTAAGTATATTTGTTAAATTCCACTGTTTACCTTTTTTCTATTTTATTCTTCTAATAAATTTTTTTTTTTAAATTCCTTAAAAGTAGATCATTGTTATATATAGAAAGTAAAGGAATACCTGTGAATCTTTTCTGTTTAGTTTTTTTACTATATTACTCTTCCAATAAGATTCTTTTTCTTTTCTTTTTTTTTATTAAAGCAAATTATAAAATGTAACAATGGGATATTTTGTCTTCGTCAGAGGAGAAATTACCAAACGTCTAGCATTCCCTCACGCCCAGCTCCAATGAGTGTTTTTTTAAAGATAAACGAAACAAGACTATACCTTAGCCAAATATAATATGAATTAGTAAGTAATAAAAGAACAGAACTTCAAATTCAATATGAAATTCTTTTTCTTTTCTTTTCTTATCTTTTTTTTCAAAGTATTAGATTATGTATCTAAAGAGTAGCATGAGAAAGGGCATTTCTAATTTTATCTTGACAACATAAAGAGCTGTATGTCTATAACATGTTCAATCATATGCAATGCGTATGACATAGATCCTAATTATACCTATAGTGCCAAGATAGAATCTGACAGAAAGAAAATTAATTAGGAAGCTTAAAAATCCAGATCAGAAGTCGAGCCAAATTGATGATGTGCATGCAATTAGGAAGGGACCTTGTAAGTTTCATATCAGCAGGCACTCGTATTAATAGAGCATATCTACTAGTCTTTGAAAAATAACAATGAGTTCATCTGGGCAACACTATAGTCCATATTATTTCCAATGTTTCACATATATGGAAGGCACTTCTATCATCTACAATACATTAAAGAATGACTAAAAACAGCATATTAGTTACTAATTTAAACACAATGAAAAACTATGTAAATTACCTCAATGCTATCCTTTCCAAACCAACAGCACAAAAAGTAATCTTCTTTCCTGTCACCCGAGTGGTAGGTATAAAGCACAATATAGCAGTCTCTACTATAGAATTTACCAATATCCTCTTTTGGCAATGGTGTCTTGGCACTACCATTTATACACCATACCTGACAAACAAATACTACCATACTCAGTAAACAGTTTATGTCATCAAAATCAGATCACAACAAATAAACATAAAATCAGATTATTAACTCAACCTCCATCTTTCCACCCCCTTCAAGCAAAGGAGGAACTTCCTCATTTACAGGAGCATTTTTGGTCATTCCCTTGACACCAACCCCTTGTTGCTTCAACAAAGCTAGCAATAGAGAAAAACCATTCAATCACTTTAACTAAAGCATATAATAGTGTTATTTTTAGCTTATTAAGTGATCCCTACCAGCTACTTTCCCTCTTCCCTCCTCAGCACCAGGAGCTGCAGACCCTGCTGGCCAAGAATCAAAGTTGGACTTGAATGAATGGGCTTCATACCCTTGGATGAGACGGGTTATGCGTGTTGTCCTTGGTCTATTCTGGCTAGCAACAAATTCCTGGAGATCGAAAAGTCAAGTATGAGAATCCATAATCCATATTCCTGAAATACATGGAGACTAAATGCCAGGATTCCAGTTCTACCTCTGCAACTTGACTGGCGGCTTTTCTCTCCTCTACTTGTGTCACCCGTCCAACCCAAACAAAAACCTCAGTTCCACAGTCCAGTAGATAACATTTGTTGTTTTCCAAGAGGCCTTTAGACAGTTCCCCTTCTACAACCTTCACCTCGCCATCAGTTATGCTACAGGAACCAATAACCCAGATTAGCAGTTAAAGACATTCACCTTTAAGGAAAAAAAATGGTAACATTAACTAATATAAACTAAAAAGGATGTCAATAAGGAGTCCCTCCTTACTTAAATTGCCCAAAGAATACATGCTCTACCTCAAAACAAGCACCTTAACAAAGACACTTCAATTCATCTATGTTACCCATGATCATGGTGACCATTAAAATATTCTTAAAACCTTCTGGTAAACAATGTAATTTACGCTTAGAGCTTTTTTTTGCCCAGACGGAAGTTTGTAGAGAAGTACTCTTTAAAATATACAAATAGGATACGTGATATAGTATCTAACACCAGAAAAATTTTAAATGTGCCAGAAATTTCATTTCCCGACTAAATTTAAAACGGAAAAAACAATTACCTATAGAGAGTAGCAGGGATAGCCTCGGGAATAACATCATCTTCACTGGCAACTTTCTTTCCTATTGGAGCAAAACCACCAAAGAGAACCCAGAACTCACCAGAGTCTGACTCAGTGTCCAACTTCCCATCATCTGGTCAAGTTATTACCGTTTAAATAAATTAAAATAGATAAATGCCCCACTTTGGACAAATAAATTATATATATATATATACGTGTGTGTGTGTATTACATATATGGAATACATATATGTATATATATATACGTATATGTATGTATGTATATAAACCCTCACAAGCTATTCGATTTAAACTTGTGGAGAAGTAGAAAAGCAGCACAAAACAGCCTCATAAATACAGTAAATCCAGGCACCCTTACCAACAATAGCAACATCACACGTTCCCTCATGATACTTCTCCTTTAAAAACTGAATAACTTCCAATGCCTTTGCCCTCTCCTGAATGTTAGAGTTTGCACCATTGAACTGATAAATCTTATTCTGAGTATCCAGGATAAATACATCATCATGATTAAGCGAAGACCGAGCAAAAGGAACCTGCAAGAGTACAATACAAAATAGTATTTCACTCATCCACAATAATCTCATATTCCGTGAAAACACATAATTAGTTTGTGAAGCTTTCTTCTCCTTTTTTTCCTTAAACTTATACAAAAAGATCAGATACCTGCTTCAACCTGACAACTCGCTTTCCTCTGCAGACATACAACCGTGTTTCAAACTCCTCTTCTTCTGGTTTTTTAAATCCAGAAGCAACACCACCCTCCAATGGTATAATGCAAGGTTTGAAGTATGATAAAAATTTGTCAGATTCATGGCCTTGAAGTTCCCTGTGTTGCACAGCACGCCCTCCTAGAGCTGCATCTAGCTCAACTGTTTTGATAGCAGCCGCTCCAGCTTCATCCTGCATGTGATGACAAAATTTGAAACGATGTTTTAGTTCATTTGGTGGAACATTTAAATACTCAAAAAATATAATCAAACATAAAATTGATGCAAGAAAATCACACCTGACTTGTATCTTTTCCAATCCAGAAGTGTATGTCATACAGATATGAACCTCCCTTGCTAGGCGTTGTCTACCAAAATATAAATAAAAAGATGCAAATGAGATAAAAATAAAGAAGCACAGATTCACCTTATTTGAATCATCAAGTTCCAGAATAAAGGGAGAAATGTATGTCATATGGGTGAGAGTGGACACGAGAGAGAGAATTGCACCTGTAAAACAATGTAAGAATCCCCCATGTAGAATTTTCCATGCTCCGACTTTGGTAACAGAACAGGCTGAAAATTCTCAATACGCCAGATTTCAGTCCCACTATGAAATGTCAAGTTGAACAGCCTTAACTTATAAAATTTATCATGACATTATGCAGCATAACCACACATCTCAAAAGGAAAAAAAGTTTATATGCCACTATCGTTCTGTTTCCAACAGTAGTAAAAAAACTTGGTGATCATTTCCAATCTCTCTTATCAAAGAACAAAATCATATATATATGTTAAAAAAAGTTCCTTTTTTTTTGTGTGTAAAGGTTAAAAATGTTAAAGTCCACAACTTGACAAGCGACAACTTATATGCTCTTCATCATAAGGATACGGTTTCTGACCCACTCCTTGAAATGCAGGATCCAGAACTTTTGTAGAGCTAGACATTTCTCAGAACTCTTCTTTATCACTGTCTTGTTTAGGGAAAATATTATAGCTCAACTTCAGAATCCAACCTTTCAGCAGTCTAGAAATTGCTGAAAACTTCACAGTACTGTAGAGAATACGGAAATCAGATCATGCCAAGTAAAACTAAGATATAATAGACAAAAGAAAAAATGCTTACAACAATTTAAACTTCAAAGCGCAATATATAACCAGAAAAAAGAAAAAAAAAAAAGTCCATTAATCAGGCGAAAGGCAACAACTAATTTGCATTCTACAACGTCGGCCATTTCAAACAAAAGAAATCACAGCTTTTCACAATCTTCAGCAATGGGCCCATGTTGGCAATACTTAAGGATTATCAAGGTCCAGCATTTAGAAATATCAGACAAACTACATGATATTTATATTAGCAAGATGACTTTCCTAATTTCCATCAAATTACAGAGTGCACCCAAACAAACACACACACATATGCAGTGATCTGTTTATCTTGGAAAAAAAGAAAAGATAAAGTAAAACATGGTCCATTTCTTACATCATTCAAGTAGCCACTAAAGCATGTTTGCTCTTTTTGTGCCATAGCATGCAACACAACTTAATTGACAAGTATTGCTTCCAAAGAAAGAAATTGTACAAAACCTTGATAATTCTAGCAGCCCAATCCCGTATTCTCCAAAACTTTCTTTCAAGGTCAGATGATGACCAGCTTCCCATAAAAGTTTCCATTTATTTCAAAGATATTGATATATAGGAACAATGAAGCCCCAACATAATTTCATAACAAGTTTAGAAACCAAATATCGCTGATTTGACAGTAAAAACACTAATCTTATTGAGAAAAAACTTCAACGCATGAATAACTGATGAGCATAAAATTTTTGACTCTCGACATTAATGGTTGGAAAATTCCATCACATAGTCCTTATAAAATGTAATTAATGCACTTAATATTTCCCAATCAACAAAGCCATATCACATTTGTCCTCTAAAAATCAAATCTGTTTGTCCACTCAAAATGTTCGTCATCCATGAATTGTTTAGGCTACTACTCTGATTACATCTTCAGTTCCTAATGATTGTTATCCATCCAATTCCAAATGCTCAATACTTAGCTGATCCTGGTCCTCAAAACTAATGATAAAAGAGAACAGAAGAGAACTCTTTCACAAAGTTGATCTTGAATTACAAATTTCATATTCCTGCACCACCTATATGAAGGATTAGGAGTGAATTTTCAGCATGAATAAACATGAACAATTTTATATCTATGCATCTCGCATTGCATAACTTCAAAAACCAACATGAAGTTCACGTGCATGACATGTGATCTCCAATCAACATTCTTCCTTACGCACACTTTTGCAGCCAACTCCACATGATAAGAAAATTAAGAAGCTCCAATTCTTCTGGCCAATAAATAAACTCCTATCTCTTAAACCAATCATCCATCAGTAGCAAAAGACCACTTATCCCACCCATCCCCGAGTTTCAGATGTTTCTCTGCAGTTCCTCCAAGCAGCAGCATAACCTATCAATCTTGCTCATATCTTGGCATTTAAAACATCAATCCTCAATGAGCACTCTGAGGAGAGCAATGTACTGTTTGATTTGATCAAACTAATAAAAAGAAGGTTGAAAGTCAGCAAAGGAAGTTTAGCACTAGCGGCATTGATCAGCTATCCAACATGATCAATCACGGGATTAATAGGAAAGGAAAAATGGTATTGGATGAATCCAACAACCATTCAGCGCTTGGCTCAAAACTAAGATCTCTCAATCTCTAATGCTAAGTAAAAATATTAAATTAAATCAATTCCGCAGCTGCTGCTATAAAACTGAATTCTAAGAATTTCAGTAAACTTAGAATAGATGATTGGAAAAAAGGAAAAAGATTTAAGAAGCAACAAACAAACAAAAACCATTATCATCAACCGGCTTAATGACAAAAAAGAAGAACAATCTGAGAAACAGACATCAGCATCAGACAAACAGATCAAAACAAAGAATTAAGGGAAAAAGAGAAACAAAACACATTAAAACTAAGACAAGATCAACCAAACCCAGATCAACAAACATCGATTCAATCATGAAAAGGGTGGAGATCCAAATGAATTCTAACGCAAAAATTTAATAAAAATTATCACAACAATGGCCTTTCCTTTGATCATAGCATATAAAAAACGAGACAGAGAAAAATAAGAGAAACATATGATGATCAAAGAGGAAGAAGAAGAAGAAGAAGAAGAAGGGTACCTTGAGAGAGAGAGATCTCTCTTTGAGTTCGGAGAAGGGATGGAAAGAAGAGCTAAGCAGAGCTGGAAAAAATTAAAAGATGGAAAGAAAGGGAAGAAGGAAAAAAGTGAATTATTGCAGTGGTATGTGTTGGGTGTATGTTTCTTTCTCTCTCTAACTTTATCTCTTTATATGTTGTTTGGGGACGTTTTTTTTTTTTTTTCCTTTTTTGAGATTTGCAAATTGAGAGAAAGGTGAGAATGAATGAATGAAATATGAATTATTATGGTGGTGAAAGGGAAGAAGAGATTTCAGAAGAAGAAAGAAGAAAAAATGGAGTTTAATATTCTTTTATTTTAATTTAAAATTTCCTTCTTTTTTAATGTTTGGAAAGAAAGAAAAGGAAACGGAAGGAAAAGATTTTTGAGAGTTTGGGGCAAAGTCGTTATTTAAGGCACAAAAGATCCGGTGACGATGGCACCGGCCATCTTGCCTTTCTGCCCTTGCTTAGATGGATTTACTTTTTTTTTTCATTGCTTAGATGGATTTGCTTTTTTTTTAGATGGATTTACTAATTTACTATTTACTCGTTTTTATATTTCTTTTCTTACATTTTTTTCTCTGTTTTTATATTGTTCCTTTTAACCCTTCATCACCGAAATAAACAATGGAAAATGACCTAAAATCAATACTACTCCAAAATTGTAAGAATGTTATTAACATAGTTATTTCTGATTAAAATAATTAAAAATCAAATAAAATTATAGGACCACTTATGGATATTTCAATAAACTCTTTGTCATTTTTATAGAATCTTAGTAATTTCAACATTTTTTAAGGAGCAATTTTAACTTTCTTCATTTTCCTATTTAGGTATGCTTGGTATGAAGTAAAATTCCAAGAATGAATAAATATGAGTCGTGAAAAGGAATGAAAATATAGACTTGATCACGATTCAGTTCAAATCATGAAACTGAATTGTAAAATCCAAATCGTGATTGATTTTCGGTTTTAGAATTACAATTGACAATTCTCGATTACTAAGGCAGGTTATAGTTTGATTTCTTCTGGGTGTTACTAAATATCGTCCCTTTTTACTAGTCACCGCCCCCCCGCTTTGGACTATTTTGCCCTTTACTTTATTTCCCATCAAACTTCAAACTTTTCAATTCTCTCAAATTCTCTCAACCTTCAAACTTTCAAAGCTTAATCATTCAAAATCATTCAAGTAAAACAACATCAAAACTCATGTACAAAGATTTTTTCGGATTAAAAGCACGTTTTAAAAAAAAATTCTATTTATCATTAATCAAAGATTAAAATCCTCTTGCTAATATTGACATATTAATACCCATTTAAGCTAAATGAATTGTCCAACCAATACTTATTAAAAGATAAAAAGAAATTAAAAGAAAAAAAAGG
>AWUE01019821.1:0-12748 GCA_001974825.2 Corchorus olitorius | reverse complement strand
CCATGGTCAGTCGCGACGCGGGTCGCGCGCGACAAGGACCATGGCGGGTCACGATCCGCGCGCGACCTGGCCATGGATCCGAGTCGCGACGTGGGTCGCGCGCGACCCTGACCATGCGACCCGCTGTTTTTGGTTTTTTTTTTTCAGTGCTTTTTTTTCTTTTAGATTTTCTTTTAATTTCTTTTTATCTTTTAATAAGTATTGGTTGGACAATTCATTTAGTTTAAATGGGTATGAATATGTCAATATTAGCAAGAGGATTTTAATCTTTAATTAATAATAAATAGAAAAAAAAATTTCTTTCTTTTTAAAAAAAAACATACTTTCAATCCGAAAAAATCTTTGTGCATGAGTTTTGATGTTGTTTTACTTGAATGATTAAACTTTGAAAATTTGAAGGTTGAGAGAATTTGAGAGAATTGAAAAGTTTGAAATTTGATGGAAAATAAAGTAAAGGGCAAAATAGTCCAAAGGGGGGCGGTGACTAATAAAAGGGGACGGTATTTAGCAATCCAGTTTCTTAATTTATTATTAGGTCATCGACACTTTTTTTTATATCAACACTCAACACTTTTTTAGTTTTTTTTTCTTTTTTTCTGAAACTTAATTCCTTAATTTAGGAATCACTGATATATCTTCTTCCTCCAACAATGAAATCAATCCAAAGAGAAGTTGCACCTACAACATTACACCGAAATGAAAACCTTGCGCCAAGCTAGCTAGAAAGTCCATTACCCCTTCATGATAAAATATAAAAAATACTTTACTATTGTCAAGAACAAAATTGCTATTTAATATTCTTTTTGGTACTAAAATTTCTATTTGAAGGTAACAAATAATACTAATACTAGTACTTTAAAAGGAACTTTTTCACAATAAATTTGTGCCCTATCAAAGCTGCGATATCTTTTTTTATTTTTTTGTACATAATCTTTGTGAGTTTCAAGTTTCATATGATCGAATACAATTTTCTTATGTTCTATGTTCCATCAGTATCTTGTTTTCCCATCTTCTTTGTCTAAACTTTAAAAAAAAAGCCATTTAATTAATATATATATAATATAATAGTAAAATAAAATAAAATAAAATAAAATATAAACACTTTTGGTTTCTAATGCAGTTGCATATCTATAAGACATGAGTTGGTCCACCGGCCTAGTTAGCAGCTATTAGCCTTCAATAAGCAAGCTGGGTTTGCGGTATATTTGGAGTACTACATTAATTCGACTTCTCATTTCTCAAAGATAAAATAAAATTACACAAAAAAAAAAGCATGTACCCGTTTATTTATTGACTCCTCTGACCTCTCTCCTAATTAATTTTAACTTTTTTTTGGCCATCAATTAATTTAATTCTATAACTTTACTTTAGCTACTTTCAATTTCTTGAATGAAATTCATTTCTTATTACCAGTTTTTATATTTATAAAATATATACATATATATTAAATGGGTGATTATATGTTACACCGACAGTGTAAATTTTGGGCTCCATAAGCGGGTTGTGGAGTTGACACATGTCTATTTTTTTAATTATTTAAGTTTTAAATATTTCAATCTAGTTCCTAAGGGACACATGTCACCCTTCAGGACCCGCTTGTGTAGTCTGCTAAACTCCACTGACGGTGTATTGTATAATTTGCCATATTAAATTATAAATACTATTAATCTTATGAGCAAGACACTCATTGAGCGTCACATGGTGTTTGGTTTCTTTGACAAGTGTCAATTGTAATTTCCTAATGCTTTGTTTATTATGTTTGTGTTTTAATATTTAATTTTTTGTGTATTATTAGTATATTAAATTTCAAATGTGGGTTATGACTATTGAATTAAAAGCATTTTTATATTTATTTATAATTTATTTAATTTAACAGATTAATTATAGACTATGAATCTATGATAATAAATTAATTATAGTTTGGGAAAATTAAAAGTGGTTCATCCCTTTCCTCTGTTGTTTAATGAATGTCAAGAATAATATCATAAACAAAATTAATTAGAGGGGAGGAATGGAAGATTTTTTTTACCAAGATAATTCAATAAAATAAATTATAAATTAAATATAAATTTCATTTCTTAACTTAATTTTCTTAAAAGAACTTCTTTAAAAAAAATTTCTTAAAAGAACTTATAAAATAAATAGCCACACGCGAAACGCGACCGAAAAATTCTAATATTAAATCATTTTCATGCACGAACAATACGAAATGGCAATAGATGAAATAATATAATAATATTAAAAATTAGTATTATTATTTGGACTTAAACAAAGAAATTATACATTAATTATTTCCATTGTTGTGGATAGAGATGATAGAATATCTTCTTGTGGCATTTTAATCACAGTAGCAATGTCCAATTTTCTTGCAAAAGAGATTGGCACTGTCCACCAATACCATTTTAATGTAGCAGTGCTCTATTTGCTTCTAAATTTCCCCGCCAAACAGGCCTATATACATATATTCCCTCAGTCCCTAATTAAATGTCCACTCTTGGTCAATTATTCACAATATTTATTTATTAAAAAAAATATGTAAAATTTAATTTTAAAAAAATATGTATTAGAAAGCTTGTAATTCAAATTTTATAAATATTATTTTTAAAAATTATTTTGCTTTATATATTTTTTATAAAGTATGGTCAAAATTTGGTGTTATTTGACCAAAAATGGACATCTAATTGGGGACGGAGGGAGTAGTTTTTTAGTTTTACATGAGGGGAGAGGGGAGAAATGGGGTTTGAATCACTACTCTTCTAGTGAACTACCTAGCCTCTTATCACTATACATATAATTTTTGGGTTTGGTTAACCTGCATGGGTGCACCGGTAAAGTCTTTTGGTGGGCATCATCGACCTAGGGGCTAACTGTCCCCCGCTCACTGTTAAACCCCGGTGATTCCATGGCGAGGGGCACACCTGTGGGTAATAGTGGGGCGTGCCAAGAGTGGATCTTAACAAAGGTGAAGACAAGCAAGAGTCTATGTGAGAAAAACATTACGTTTACTCAAACTCGAATCTATAACCAGACCTGCATGAATTTTACACTCGGCTTTTGGTCACTAAACCACCCCACACCTTTTGAGGTGTAATAATTACAACAAAAGTGTTTTTGACTTTTGGTGTAATAATTATTTATGTAAATAACAATTTACATGACAAAATTACCCTTTAATATATACTATTTGCAAAAAAAAAAACATAATTAATATTTTTTAGGTCATGACAAATTTTAATAGATGATTTATATATTTTTCTAAAACCCTATGATAATAGGTTTTAAAATTTAAGATTTACCCTTTAAAAAAATAAATATTTTTATAATTGGGGTTAAACTTAATGATAACAAGTCATACTAGCCCGCGCTAGCGCCACGGGCATTCTTTATTTTAGAGTGGTGTTTGATTAACTGATTGAATAAGGATATTTATATAATCAATTATATAAGGTCCACGGATATTCTTTATTCTAGAGTGGTGCTTGATTAATTGATTAAATTATATAAGGTTGAAGTAAAAATACCATTTAAATGGATTAGCTTTAATATTGTCTCTTACTATTGTCATAAATCTTTGTAAGCTAACTTTTTAGACATGCAAAACTAAGAAGGTCAAAAAACATGCTTTTATTTGTAAGTAATAGGAAGTGCAAAGATGTAATAGAATATGGTGTTAATTGGATAATAATAGACGCATTGAAGAAAGGGGGTTTAATTCAGAAGGAAAAAACATTGAACGATCCATGTGAAAATATGGGGAATGAGAAGAAAAAGGAAAGAGATGTGAAGGTGATTACAAAAGGGAGTAATGGAATGTTTGAATTTGGCAAACCTGAAGATTGATCAATACTGAGGAGTTGAAAGGAAGCAGCAGCTGAGTTGGTGAGAGGAAAAAAGAAAAGGGGGAAGAAACATTAATTAAAAGAAATTAAGGAAGGGAAATGAGTAATTACAAAAAAGGGTAGCAGGAAAAGGAAGAGGGGAAACTCATAGAGGGGCTTTTTAGTCATCCGAAAAATGAGAAAAAACTAAAAAAAGGCAAAAGGTGACACGACATTAATCCTCAATTTGGCATTTTAGTAATTTCACTGGTAACTAAAAATAATATATAGTATATATAAGTGTTTAAATTTAGTTTTCCAAAGCCCTATGATAATGGGTTTTAAATGAAAAATTTACCCTTAAAATATTTTAACTATTTTTAATTGGACTAAATCTTTGTGATTTTTTATATGGTTTTTGCAATCGAATCGGGGCTTGAACCGTCCAAGCCTCTGGTCGGCGGCCCGACCGATTTGATCGGTTGGATTGACTGATTGGTTCGATTGTATCTTTTTTGTGTATTTTTATTATTTTATAGTTTAAATATTAAATATGTCAAACATGTATCAATAAAAAATACTTGGCATAGTGGTAAAAGACTAAAAATAACTTTTTTAATGAAGTGAGAGGTCATGAATTCAAATCCTACAATCTTCAAATATTTTTTAAACAATTTCCAAACATTAAAAATCGGCCCAACCGGTTCAAATCCGGAAACTGCCCGGTTCAATTGGTTTTATCCGGTTGTTGACCAAAGTCAAAAATAGGAAATTTTCATTTTGTCCTGACCGGATAGGTCACTGGTACCCGATTGAACCGGTCAGACCGGTCGGTCCCGTTCGGTCCCGTTCGGTCCAGTTACAAAACAATATTTTTTGTTTACATGTGTAATAAAAAAAAAACATTTGAGGGTAATACAGTCTTAAATCAAAAGAGACAAATTTATTACTTTAAAATTTACCTCAAAAGCCACAAAAAGCTAACAAATTAATAACTAACAAGTTGATCGGCTCGCGCTGACGCGTCGAGTATTCTTGATTTGTGGCTAGCAAATTATTTTAGTTATAGAGTTTTTTTTCTGGTTCTTATGATATATGTGAGTAGGTCGTTAGCAAATTCAATATTTGGAGCAGATCTTATAATTGAAAAACTAATCTGGCAAAGAAAAATAGTAGTGTTTTAAAACATGTTGTTGTAGAAAATAAAAGTTTTTATAGTTGGTGTCATACTGTTTCCTCTTTTTTAGATTTGTTGCTGCTTAATTTATCGAATAATGATAGAAGTATAAATTGCAATATAAGAAAAAACCATCGTTTCATGAATTTATAAGACTATAATCATTCTTTCTTTTTTTTTGAAAAATAAGGCTATAATCATTCTATTTTAACATGAAATGTATAATAATGCATTTGCTATAAAAAAATTTCAATATTGCATTCATGGGATAAATTTGCTTTTAAAACTACAATTAATTGTGTTCACATTCACCTTTGACAAAAGGCTAAAAAGTAGAGTTATTCATCAAAACATTAACCAAAATTTAGGGCCTTAAAGTAATTTGATCGGTGGAAAAAGACTAAAATGTTTAATAATCTAGCCCCTCATTAACCCAAACATAGGATCAATTAGTAAATTCATTCAAGCAATAATGTTAAGATGAATAGTACTTTTTGGTAATTAACCAAGTGAGAAAAGACAGAAAAGCACAAAAAAAGTTCAAACGGAGCCTCCTCATCGATCCTCAAAAGGAGCCTTTAGTAATTTCATTAGGTGTTCGAAATAATATGTAGTATAGTATATATATATGATTGGGCTACACCCATTAGCTTTTGCCATAATTTTTTTAGGGCAACTCTTTTTTTTCTCTATTGCATTTCCCTTGTAGATATCTATAGCTTACTATTAAAGTTATCCTCAAACTATTGTATGCTCAGTATTTGATTTTTCTCTTGTTGACATTTGTCCAAAATTGATTCGTTGGGTAAATTTAATATTTTCACTCACCCAAAATTTATATGGGATAATATATATATATATATATATATATATACTAAATATTATTTGAAACACCCATGGATATTACTAAAAGCTACTTTTGAGAATCGATGAGGAAGCTCGGTTTGAACATTTTTTGTCCTTTTATGTCTTTTCTCATTTGGTTAATTACTAAGAAGGCCCTCAGTTAGTTTCTCACCATTTCCTTTTCTTCAAGCCCTTTTTTGTAATTGCAAGAGTTTTTAACCAATTGAATGTGAAAGCATTTATTGACCATCAAATCATATTTTATTTATTTATTAAGAAGGCCCTCAATTAGTTTCTCACAATTCATTTGGGTCTTTTTCCACTTTGAAGACTCATTTGACCACTTTGTGTCATCTTTTTGTTCTTCCTAATTTCGCCATTTCTGTAATTTTATGTGTAAAACCCATTAAAGTCTTCAGACTAATTGGTTTTGTTTTAATTTAATGATTTTCTTTTAAAAAATAAAAATGTCTCTCATCTTTCTCGAACTATAGTGATAGAAAGAATTTAATTAGATTTATGAGAAAGAAGATATTTTAAGTAGCAAAGGTTAATGTCCGAGAATAAGAAATGGATTACAAGCTACGATTTTATAAAAAAAAAAAGAATTTTACAGCTATAAAACTCAACCACCATTATTAATAAGTTATATATATAGAAAATTGAGATCCATTTAAATGACAAACTACTTCACAAATACACAAAATACTAATAAAATTTCAAAATTTTGAAACGAAATCCTTTCTATATTCAAACAATAATAACAAAATTTATAACAAAAAATGTCCGACGCGCCAGCGCGGACCGATCAACTTGTACTTAATTAATGACTCTCCCTCTTTATTCAAGATTTTCTCCCATCCAAAATTAAAAAAAAAAACTTCTCTCATATTTTCCTTTTTAAAATTAAAATTCTTTGTGTAATTATTGAAATAAAAACACTGACGCGGCGCAGGAATAATATCTACCCATTTATTGCAACTTACGATTTATTTTACAATTTTGATATTGATATTTACAAAATAATATTATATATTCATGAGTAGGAAAAAGAATTTTAATACTTCAATCTTTTTTTTTTTTTGCCATCATACTTCAATCTTAGTAACAACAAAACTAGAAGGTGTCTTCAAAAAGAGTACTCCACGAATTATACTAGCAAATAGAAAGTTTGTACTTCAAAATATGTCCAAAATAATTTTGCACCTATTATAACTGAAATCTAAGAAAATATTAGAAAGATTTTTCTATTATAACTCATGAATATTATATATTCATGAGTAGGAAAAAGAATTTTAATACTTCAATCTTTTTTTTTTTTTGCCATCATACTTCAATCTTAGTAACAACAAAACTAGAAGGTGTCTTCAAAAAGAGTACTCCACGAATTATAGTAGCAAATAGAAAGTTTGTACTTCAAAATATGTCCAAAATAATTTTGCACCTATTATAACTGAAATCTAAGAAAATATTAGAAAGATTTTTCTATATTGTTTTTAGTTGGTCCAAGTCCAACCATGCAGCCACAAGGGAAAAATATTTCTAGAGGCAGATATTCTTCGTGAAGAGTACTTTGTTTGTTTGTATTTTATTTTGATTTTTTTTTCTGAAAAGGGCATTTTGTTGTTGTATCAATGGAATAATAAATCAAGGCTAGCTAAAAATCCATTTAAGGTCTAAACCTTTGCAGGTCTTTTCAATTTAAGGCTAATTCCTTAAATTGAAATATTTTTGGCCTAAACCTACGTGGGGTGAGTAAATCTGGCCTAAATGGGATGGAAATGACGCGTAAACAACATGCTAAGCATTTTACTAGGGCTGTTCATTTGGTCCGAATTAGTATTACCCGAATTAACTGAATACTAGTATTTTTGTAAAACCATTAATCGAACTGAAATTTTCTATTCTGAACATTAATCGAACCAAAATATTTCGGTTAACCGACCGAATTAACCGAATTATATTTTAACTTAAATTTAATATTTATTTTACTATAATAATTTATACTTTAAACATCTTAATTTACTTAAATATCCAATTATTTAAATATTTAACCTCACCAAATAATTATAAATAAAAAAATTAAAATATTTAAGGATATTAAGTTTCATATTTTAGTATTTTTCTAAATGAAGATATATAAAAAATCATAGAAAATATTAAATTTTATATATTTCGGGTAATTATTCGATTAATTCAGTTAACTGATGTTTCAAACAGAATTAACCAAAAACCGAAATTCTCAAATATCTAAACCGTGCACTGAACTGAATTAATTCGGATAAGGACCGATTAACCGAATTAATTCGGTTCGGTCAGGTAATTCGGTCCAAACCGAATAATGCATACCCCTACATTTTACTCGTTAAAATTACATGTCAACGTATCCACCATCTACAATACCTTTGAATTTCCTTTACCCTCCAACTACAATACCCAAATTGCTCTCTTAGGCTTGAAGTGATAGATGTGCACTCTTAATCGGTGCCACGACGTCTGCAACGCACCCTTCATCACAACTACTGCCATCAAATCATGATGGAAGCTCATCAGTGGTCATTTGTACAGTCTTAATGAGGGGTTTAATTCTCCTTTGTTTTAGGGTTTAGGGTTTAGAATTCAATTGCCAAGAATTGTATTATATTTTAGGCCTTTATAGGTTTTTTAGTCATAAACCAAAGTAATGCTAATACAATTTAGAATTTACTTGCCAAGAATTGTGTTATATCCTATCCTTTTAAGTTCTATAACGACATATATAATCCAAAATTTGGAACAAACGGAAACCTATCTAACAAAAATGTTTGTTATTATGTACATTGAATTTTCAATGATCGATTTTTGTTTGACCCAAATATTGAAAAGAAATTTTAGTATCGAGAATTTTATTTTAAATTTAAGATTTTTTTAATATCAAGAATATAACATTCAAAAGAAATAACAAAGTCTTGAAAAATTAATATTAGCTCAAAAAATATTACTAGCTAGTAGTATAAAACATGAAAAGGAAAATGAAAATATTAGTCATTAGACATTTGGCTTGATGGTAGAGTACTGGATTTTTAGTTCCAGTTGTTAAGGTTCAATTCCTGCCAACCTCAAGTATCGAAAAGAAAAAAGAAAATGAAAATTTATAAAAATATAATGAAAATAGTCGCATGTTATGCAAAATTGATGACATATATTGAGATGACAAGTCTAAGTGTCTAACCCAAATATAAATAAAACCAAAACAAAAAACAATAAAATTTTGAATTAAAAAAAATAGGGAGAACAAGCCAGCTCATGGAAGGCCATGTAAAAAGACAACCCATAACATAAAAGTTTTAGGTCATTGTCACATGATTATATTACTACTATTTTAATTTTATTTTTAATTTTCTTGGATGTAAGGTCAAGGATGTATTAAAATTGCACTATATACTAAACAAAAAAATTTATTGAAGTTATCAAATATTTCAACAAGTACAATAGAAATTGACCAACAGTGAACATCGACAAAACAAATAAGATAACACATAACACTATTATTTTGTTAGGTGGGATGTTTTTATCTACGAGCCTTAGTTGGAACTGCCTTTGGACTTTACAGTGTGTTGGCTTAACACCACTATCCAAATAATTGGCTTTGAAGTTTGAACAACTCCATAGTTGGTAAAAGTACAGAATTGGTCCCTTAAGTGGAGCGAATCTAGCATTTTGGTTCTCCAAGTGAAAAAATATGTAATTTGGTCCTTTAAGTGGAGATAACCGGACAATCAGGTCCTTTTCGTTAATTGCCGTCAATTGTGCTGTTAAATGTCCGACGTGGCAGTGACGCCGTCAAAAATGCTGACGTGTCATCTGCCACGTCATATTTTTTATAAAAAAATTATTTTTTTTGAAAAATGTATTTTAAAAAAAAAATTTGGGTGAGGGACCTAATTGCTTAATTAACTCAACTTCAGGGACTCAATTTCTCACTAATTTCACTTCAGGGACCCATTTACACATTTGCCCCTAATTTTTTTGTTTTTTTGAATAAAAATAAAAAAAATTCATTTTTTCCTTTTTTTTGTTTAAAAAAAAACCATTTTTCTTTTCTTTTTTTGAAAAAAAAAGAAAGAAGAAAATGATTTTTAAAATTTTGATACTATCTCTTTTAATTTTGTTTAAAAGAGGACAAATATTTTAGCCCATAATATTACCAAATCTGAGCGTAGATTGGGTGACCAAAGGGTGTGGTTGGGTTTTTTACCCTCTCATATTTGTAATCCAACTCCTTAATTAATGAAAAAGTAGCTCGTTTAAACTAAAAAAAAGAATATATAGTAAATCAAACAAATCAAATTATTTTTTCATCGGTTAGATTACAAAAAGATTTTACAACTTTGATGATTACTATCCTCTTGTTTCTGGTAGGAAGCAGAATTTCTTTGAAAATCGCATCTTTTCTTCTTAAAAATTATATATTAGGTTGTGAGTGGTTTTTTTTTTTAAAAAAAATTGTAGTTGTTTTATAAATTAACTATTATTAAATAAAGCATTATGAAATGGACTGATTAAAGCACGAAACAGTCAGGGAATAGAAACTTGATATAATTGATTAATATATACTAAATATTGCCAATTAGATCATTTATATATCTATTAATGTTATTATTTAATATATTAATCATATTCACCATGAGTTTTGGAAAAGAAGAAAATGATTTAAAAAAATAGAAAAAAATGAAAAATGAAATTTTTTATTTTATTAAAAAACCAAAAATTAGGGGAAAATGTGCAAATGGGTCCCTGAAATGAACTTAGTGAGCAATTGAGTCTCTGAAGTTGAGTTAATTAAGCAATTAGGTCCCTCATCCAATTTTTTAAAAAAAATATTTTTTTAAAATAATTTTTTAATCAAAAAATATGAGCATATTTGACGGCGTCACTGCCACGTCAGACATTTAACGGCACAATTGACGGCAATTAACGAAAAGGACTTGATTGCCCGGTTATCTCCACTTGAGGGACCAAATTACATATTTTTTCACTTGGGGGACCAAAATGCTAGTTTCGCTCCACTTGAGGGACCAATTCTGTACTTTTACCCTCTATAGTTACTTCTTTCCTTGAAAGCTAGCTAAGAGTTAAGATGGGTTGAAATTTTGCACGAGTGGGTTTTTGGAATAAGAAGTACAATTTTTTGTTGTCGATTTGAGAATTTTGCTTGTAGTAATAGTAATTGATTATAAAACAAAGTTAGTATTAACTTTTAATTGGGAGTAAAAAAATGCACGAAACTATGATGTTAAGAAGTGTCGAAACGTTCGGATCCGGGGAACCCTACCGAAATGATATTGGAAAGAAGGAGTCGCCATTAATCTTTTTTAAGGTGTGATTAGTCACCTAAAGGCCTCCTAAGCTAAGTAAAGTCCAAAGCTTGGCAATGGACCCGCTAAACCTAAGGTCCGGTCTTGCAACCTAAACCTAGGTTCGTGAGTTGATTACGCTCGGGAAGGATTAGCACCCACGGATCGCCCGTCAACTGACGGTACCTCTAGTCTAGCTAAATCTAGTGGGTCAAAAGAAAATATGGTTGCTTTTAATCCTAATCTTTGATTATTATTAAAAGGGTTATGAAAGAAAATAAAAGCATTTTTTAAAAACGAATGTCGAGAATTCGAAGAATATAATCGAACATCGTCGATCAATTCTGTCACGATCCTCTTTCACTGTTTGTTCTCTTGTTGAATCTTCCGCACCGGGAAGAATTTTTGAAAATGCTGTGACAAAATCTTTACCATTTTTTGATTTTGAAAAACTTGATCAATTTTATTAATTTCCAAAATCTTCTTTTGGATTGTTTAATTAAAAAAACATTCCTTTTTTGAAAATGCTTACCTTGAAAACTCTTGAATTACCCATTTCTTAATTTTGAAAATTGAATAAGAGAACATGATTTGAGAAATAACTTTTTGAAAAAAACCTTTGATCGGTCGTCAGCAAATCATAAAAATAAAATCCCAACAATTACTAACTAAAGATAACTAGGGCAAGTAGGGGTCGATCCCACAGAGAGATAGGTTATTATTCTTTTTCTTAAAACAAACAAACAAAATAAAGAAGGGTTTTAAAGTAAAATTAAATCAAATCAAACTAATAATTAAAACTATCTAAGAAAGCAATCAAGAAAATTAAAGAAAACAATTAATTAAAAGCAGAGAATAAATTGAGAAAATAATTAAGAGAACCCTGCAACATAGAATTAATATCCCTCTTGACAACAATAACATGGATCATTGATATCTAAAGATTATGAAAACAATGGATAGCTTGCTTGGAATTTAATCCTAAATTACCTTAATTAGATAAAACTCTTGATCCAGTGTGAATTATCCCTTTTATTCTTTAAATAATTACCTCTTGATCCAGTGTGATAATTACTCAAGAATAAAGCATTAAGATCTAGTAATTTACAAGCACAATGGGCAACTAAAAATTGGTCAAAGATTCTTAAATCCCTTGGAAGGAAGATCCTTCGCTTCCAATTGCTACCAAATAATTAAATCCGAAGATCCTTCAAGATATTAATTTAGCTAATGCTACTTAATTTATCAAGAAAGTGCTAGCTTCAATCTATCAAAACAAGCAACATAGAATTTATGCAGAGATATTAAGAAATACCCAATTCATTTTCATATAAAAGCACAAAATCTCACCATGATATAAGTCAAGAGATCAATTAAATTCTACATTGGAGAAAAGAAAAGGATTACTCACTCATGAATTGAGTGAGCATCCAAAGAAAAGAAGAAAAACTTATCTAAGGATGGGAAGTAGAGGGGCTGGCGGCTCCTAGGGCAAAACTCCTCCAAATCTTCAACAATTCTTCAAAATAAAATCTCTAGATCTACATACATCAAAAACCTAGACCTAAGGT